>CAJVGC010000238.1:0-45614 GCA_910822075.1 Senecio squalidus
AGTCTGATTTTTTATATATGTTAATTTCATTCATAAAATATCATACTTGTACATTTGATATTTTCTATTTCCATTCCGTCCTATGGTTTGTTGCTCTACTGGAATTTATTCGTAGTAGCTGTGCACGAAGGCGGTATTGGGCAAGGAATTATCCGATATGGAAGAAGTTTAATGAAGCTAAACCTGGTCCAGCATATACTGCATTAGCGTCTTTCTAAAAAGGCAACAGAATTAGCTGTCTGGTTACACAAAATATAGACGGGTCAGCTTTTTTTGATCGAAAAATTTCTTATTTAAAAACAGTTTTGTCTCGAAATTAAGTATTAATATTTCATGTCACAACAGGTTGCACAATCGTGCTGGTAGCAGCGCAGTTGAGCTACATGGGACTGTCCATGTCGTTGCTTGTTTGAAATGTGGATTTTCTTTTCCACGGGAAATATTCCAAGACGAGTTGAAATCTTTAAATTCAAAGGTGAAAACACCTCTTATTATTATGATATATGATATGATGAACACTTTGCCTGATTCGAATTCTTACTATATCTGCATGAGAATAATGAATATTTACTACTCATAGTTTTTCTCTTTATAGAAAGTCTGTCTAATGACAGCAAATCAAATAAGAATTCGGGATGAAGCGTATATGGGGTGGCGATATTGAAATTGATGAAAATTTCTGGGTAGACGATCTCCACATACCAACTTGCTCCAAATGTAACGGAGTACTTAAACCCGATGTAAATATGTAAATCCATAAATAATCCTTAGGGATCTTACATGATCTGATTATGGTAATATCTCTGTTTCGAAGGTTGTATTTTTTGGTGATAAATGATAGAGCTAAAAGGCTAGGGCAGCTGCAAAAAGTTGTGACGCGTTACTTGTTCTTCGCTCATCATGTTTCCGCTAGAACTTGTCAGGTATAAATCATGATTTCCATTTCCTGTGAGCAAAAGTTTCCCAAATGTTGTTGTTTAATTTAGAGATGATAATTATTTGTGCAGTATGGCTCAATGGGCTGGTGCTGCTATAGCGATTATAACTGAAGCTGATCATATGGCAGATTTGAAAATCAACGCACAAATTGGAAAGGTCTGTTCTACAAGAACCATATGTTGGAATGAATTAGATTGATTCGATGCTAGCCATTGATTCCCAAAACGAGATGATCGTATTAGCATGGAATTCCGGTTATATTAGAACCGTAATTGAGAGAAAACACTTGTGTGTGTTTTAGGATAGAAAATGGTGATAATAAGTGACCCACCATCATTAGGGTTTATAATAGCCCTTATATACATACTCAAATTAGGAGTATGTACTATTTAGTCCTTGGTGTTTAATAAGTTATTTTTAAGCTCTCATAGTTCCGATCACCTAATGGGAAATCTATAATGTCGTTAAGGTAAATACGTCCATCGAATATTCACTAGACACAGATTTCATTTAGTGTCAGTCATCATATCACTAAGGATAAATGATCAATGAGGGTCACAAATAATATGGGTCCAACATTCTCCCACTTGACCAAGTAGATCATTTATCTATGAGTATTAATAAGTCCGTACGAGATAATACTCATTTTGTTTCAAACCGAAATCATAGTCAATAAGTACAGTCGTAGAGAAGAATATCTACTCAGGACCCCCACTAGTCAAACTATGACTCAAATTCAAAACCGAATAACCAATGATAGACCAACTAAGACAAATTTTGTTATAATAATGTCCAACACAGTTATGCGCATAAGGTGTAAATAATAGACAAACAAAATCTGAATAAGGAGGAAAAATTTCATTAATAAATAATAATGACCAATAAGTACAACATGCTATTAAATTAAGTCTTTTGTAAACCCATATTCGACACGTGTCCTACGAATATATTAGGAGGAAGACCTTTGGTCATCGGATCCGCTAGCATGTCATGTGTACTTATGTACTAAACACAAAGAACATTTTCCTCAACCCGTTCGCGTACAAACAGATACTTTGTGTCGAGATACAGCCCAGCGCCAGTCGAACTGTTACTGTTCGAGAAAGTTACAGCAGCTGAGTTATCACAGTAAAGCTTCAATGGTCTAGAGATTGAGTTGACGAGTTTGAGTCCACTGATCAGGTTCCTTAACAACATCCCATGACAGGTTGCATTATAAACGGCAACATATTCAGCCATCATAGTAGACGGTGGTCAGTTTCTGTTTATGACTCCGCCAAGAGATTGGTCCGCCAGCTAACATGAAAATATACCCAGAAGTAGATTTATGGTCTTCTTTGCTTTTAACAAAGTCAGAGTCAGAATAACCTACTACTTCCAAGTTGTCACTTCTTCTATAAGTTAATTTGTAGTCTTTGGTCCCTTTCAGATATCGTAGAACCTTTTTAGCCGCTTTCCAGTGTGCTAATCCGGGGTTAGATAAGAACGCCCCAGCATACCATCGATGTAAGCGATATCCGGTCGAGTACAGACCTGAGCGTACATAATGCTCCCAACTACAGATGAGTAAGGTATCATCCTCATTTCAGCCTTCTCAGTTTCAGTGCTGGAGTTTGATGAGGTCCAAATACGTCCCCTTTAACTACCGGAGCTACAGTGGGTGTGCAGTGCTGCATGTTATAGCGTTCTAGAATACGGTCAATATAAGCCCTTTGGGAAAGACCTAGAACACCATTACGTCTGTCTCGATGTATTTCGATACCTATAACATAAGAGGCATCACCGAGATCTTTCATGTCGAAATTATGCGAAAGCATTCGCTTCGACTCATGTAGCAAATCCAAGTTGTTACTTGCAAGCAGAATATCATCCACATACAAAACAAGGATAATAAAGTTACTCCCACTGATCTTGAGATAGGTGCATTGATCCACTTGATTCTTTAGGAAGCCATCAGATTTCACGACTTCATCAAATTTAAGGTACCATTGTCGTGATGCTTGTTTCAACCCATATATCGATTTTTTCAACTTGCAGACCATGTGTTCTTTACCTTCTAGAATAAATCCTTCAGGTTGCTGCATGAATACGTCTTCTTGCAAGTCACCATTTAGGAAAGCGGTCTTGACATCCATCTGATGTAACTCTAAATCATAATGAGCTACGAGTGCCATGACGATCCTTAGGGAATCTTTACGAGAGACAGGAGAAAAGGTCTCTTGATAATAAATCCTTCCTTTTGAGTAAAGCCTTTTGCAACCAGTCTGGCCTTATAGCGTTCGACGTTTCCATTCGGGTCTAATTGGTTTTGAAGACCCATTGATGTGTATTTTATAACATAAAATTTATTAAGTTTAGAAAGGATTTTTACCAACGTATATTAACACACAAAACAGGCAGTGTACCTGATCGTACGTAAATATAGAATCAGTAAGTCCGGATCGAACTCAGGGAACGTATTAATATCCGTTATCTCAAATTATGTAATTAAACTAATAAAAGCAATTAAATATGGGGGACGTTTAGTTCTGTGAGAACATATTTCAGAAAACAATTAACTAAAATAAATAGCAAATTAATTAACTAAATGGATTGTGGATAGAAAACTGGTTCGAAAAGTATTTAAGAATTAATCAGATTAAAAGCAACGATTACTTGGAATTACGTTTCACCCGGATTATGAATTAACAAGAATATGTTTGATTGATTTAACTGTGATTCCTATGATAACTAGATTTCCCGCTAGAGTTATCTAATCCTACAATTTTAGAAAGATCATACGACTATTCGTACATCAAGAGCTATCTTAGATTTATCCACTCAAATTGTGCTTTAAGTTCACTATTATTTACAATTTAATCTGTCGACTACGAATTAACAAAAGTCTCAATTATTCAATCCTGATATAATTGTTCATGTTCATTCAATTATTAAATTACTAATCTCTTAGCCTATCTCAATTAAGTCTCAAGCTACAATTAATCTAATAAATTATATAATTGCAAATAACCAATAAATCATATAAGAACGCTAGTTATGTTATAGATCTATCAATCACGCTAAGTAATAAATTTAATAACTTTGAATAAACATGGATCGCGATTAAACGTAAATAATAATGGAAAATCAATGAGTTCAAACATAAACTTGATTAAAACATAGATCCAGGTTTAACAATCCAAGCAATCGCTTAAAGAGTTTTTAGCTCATGTTGGATTGTAAGCAAATAACAAAATAGGTCTTTAAACAAATCATTGTATCAAGAACAATAATGTAAATAACTTGAATCAAAACAATTACTAAATCAAAGTTGGTTAAAAGAGATTAACCAAAAGCTTCCAAGTATTTGATGGCTTCTAGGACTCTTCGTTCAGCTCTCCAAGATGAATGCTGGTTGAGAATTATGAAAAGTGTCTTTTCTGGACGTTTTGATCTTGTATTATAAGCAAAAGCCAAGCGGAAAAACGTATTCGACTAAACTCTGATTACTGAAATTTCCAATTCAGCCGGGCTGGCTCATTTCAGCCGCCGGCTGACACACACGGGCCCAAAAGTTGCTTCCGCGGCACGTTTAAAAACAATTTAATGAAAACTTTAAATTCAGCCGCCGGCTAAGGGATTCAGCCGCCGGCGTTTCTCAAACTTCGTATTTTCTGCTCGTTTGTCTCCGTTTCAAGCCAGTTTCAGCTCCTTTTCGCTCCGTGGCCAAATATAACATTAATCTGCAATTCTAACTAAAAATATACCAAATCATAACAAAAGTTGCAGATAATGATGCTTAAATACGATAAATGTGGCTACAAAATATGTATTATTTCAGACAATCACCCATTTACAACCAATTATTTTGGATCCTTTAGGAAGTGCAACCAATACCCAAACGCCATTATGCTTCATGGAATTGAGCTCTTCAATCATGGCTTCAATCCAATGAGTGGCCTGATCACTATTAATAGCTTCTCGGTAAGAGGTTGGATCAGTAAGTTTCCCAATATTTTCGACTTCAGCCAGATAAGTTTCGAAACCATCAAAATTAGTGTTTCTGCGAGCCCTTGATGATCTCCTGAGCTGAATTACGGGTTCAGTAACAGGAACAAGCGGTTCTTCGGCGTTTAGATTAGGAGGCATAATGGGAGGTTCAACCGGTTCATTAGGAGATCCAGGCATAACGGGAGCAGCGTTGGGTACAAGAGGAGTTATCGGAGGAATCGTAATAACCGACGAGTGGTTTCCCCCCGCTTCTTGTACTTCTTGCAAATCTAAATCAGGATTTGTCGTGCTCCCACTGATCTCTGAATTTTCGAGGAAAGTGGCATGTTGCGTATCTATGATGCGGTTAGAGTGAGAAGGACAGTAAAACCGATAACCTTTTGAGTTCTCGGGATAACCAATAAAGAAACATGTAAGGGTTTTAGAATCCAGTTTCTTTAAGTTGGGGTTATAGACTTTTGCTTCGGCAGGACAGCCCCATACTTTCATATTTTAGACTCGGTTTCCTACCTGTCCAGATCTCATAAGGAGTTTTAGGGACAGATTTTGATGGAACCCTATTGAGTATATGAACAGCTGTTTTTAAGGCCTCAGTCCAAAGAAATTTGGGTAGGTTAGTGTTGGCGAGCATACTTCTCACCATGTCCATTAAAGTTCGGTTTCTCCTTTCAGCAACACCATTCTGTTGAGGAGAACCTGGCATGGTGTATTGGTTAATTATGCCCTGTTCCTTGCAAAAATTATAGAAGGGACCAGGAGCTTGACCAATATCAGTATGTTTACCGTAATACTCACCTCCCCTATCTGATCGGACAACTTTTATCTTATGATCAAGTTGGTTTTCAACCAAAGTTTTATAATCGACAAAAGTTTGTAAGGATTCAGATTTTTCTTTAATCAGATAAAGGTGCATATAACGTGAATAATCGTCAATGAATGTAATAAATGATGTATGTCCTGTTATTGATGCGGGATAGGGGCCACTAATATCAGTATGAATTATTTCCAACAAGTTGGAACATCTGGTGGCTCCTTTCTTATTCCCTTTAGCCATTTTGCCTTTGAGGCATTGAATACATGTTTCAAAATCACTAAAATCAAGAGAGGGTAAGATTCCTTCTTTTACGAGTCGTGTCATGCGATCTCGTGAGATGTGGCCGAGACGTTTATGCCACAATGTGGAGGAATTCTCTGCTTGTTTAGGTGATTTTGTCTTTGTTTTAGTTATGTCATCAATATTAAGAGACAACAAAGACTGTGAGAAATTATGATCTAGTTCTAATTTATACAGTAATCCATCCAAAAAACCACAACCAAATAATTCATTATTAAGAGTAAAAGTGATCCTGCCACAACCATGAGTAATTACATAACCTTCAAGATCAAGTCTAGATATAGATATAAGGTTTCGAGTAATTCTCGGTACATATAAGGTATCTATTAATCTAATACACTTTCCGGTATTCATATGTAAATTTAAAGTCCCCATGGCTTCGACATCTAAGAGATCACCATTTCCAACTCTAAGTTTTCTTTGGTCCTTTGGTAGCTTCTGGATTGTAAGGAATCCCTGTAAGGAATTGGTCACATGGACCATAGAACCAGAGTCACCCCACCATGTATTAAATGGAACATCAGTAGTAAATGAATCAAATATTACGTAAAGAATGTTACCTTTCTTAGCTAGCCAGTCCTTGAATTTAGAGCAATCTTTCTGTCCGTGCCCTTTGGCGCGGCAGAATTTGCAGTTAGAATTGCTTGTTGAGGATTTTTGGCCAGAGGTAGCAGCACCATGATTTTGGACTTTATTTTCAGTCTTATTACTGTAGTTACCTTTCCTCTTCTTGGAGTTTGAAGTGGTAGTAAGGTGAACAGCTTCAGGTTGAATGTGCTTAAGACGATCTTCCTCTTGAACGCACATAGCAATCAGTTCACTTATCGACCATTTATCTTTCATAGCATTATAATTTACTTTGAAAGTGTCGAACCGAGCAGGCAAGGAAGTCATTATGAAATGCACAAGAAAATTATCTGAGACTTCCATTTCCAAATTCTTAAGCTTATGAGACATGTCAACCATCTTCATTATGTGTTCACGGACACCACTAGAACCTTCATATTTAAGAGTTAGCATCTGTAGCATTAAACTACTCGCAGTTGCCTTAGACGATCCCTTAAAGTGATCCTCAACAGATGTGAGGTAAGTTTTCACTTTGTCTTTATCAGGGATAGCTCCTCGGATGCTGGGATGAATTGAGTTCTTGACCATCATTAGTGACAGCCGATTCGCCCTTTCCCACTTCTCAAAGTCCGCTTTCTGAGCCGCAGTAGACGCAGCAGTAATAGCTGCGGGTTCATCATGGCGAATAGCATAGTCAATGTCGAGCATTCCCAGAGTTAAGTAAAGTTGATCCTTCCAAGAAGTGAAATTAGCACCAGTAAGTGCCTAAATGCCGAAGTTTGGTACTCCGTGGAGAATAAGGAGGATTTAGGTTTATGATACGAGTTTTAGAAGATTTTATATTGACAGAGTTAGCTATATAAGGCAGACTAAGTAATGTCCCTTAAGGTAATAGAACTAGAGTAATGTCTAAAATAAGTAGACCTAATAGTAATGTTCCTGAGACTAAGACCATATTAGTAATGAAGCCAATGATAGGTAAGCCTATTGAAACACCAAAATAATAAGCTAAAGTAAGGCTCTACTTAGATGTTACATCACCTTTGGGCAGAAATAACTAATATCTAAGTAAAATTATGAGCATAAGGTTTATGCAACACAACGTTTGTCTTTTGACCTTTGGGCAACAAAATAGAACATCGTGTTTTAAGGCATAATAAGAATCCTTTTAAGCACACAAGTATATTAAATCACCTTTGGGCAGAATTAATATCCTACGTGTTTATTATGCTAAAGGAAAAAAAATGCAATCATAGGAATCACCTTTGACCTTTGGGCAACAAAAGATGAAAACATGAATATTAGTGCATAAGTATAATAAAGTCACATATAAATAAGGTGACTAAATCAATTTTAAAGATGGTCAAATTAAACCAAATTGATTTTAATACAGTCGGCAAGTTAGGCGACCAATTTTGGGTCAGACGGCAAATAAGGCAACCAGTAAAACTCTAAAAACCGACCAAATTAGGGCCTTTAGTCATTCGTACGGATGAGATTATATTCGTACAGGTGAGTATTGATTCGTACGGATGTAATTGATTCGTACGGATGTAAGTCCAGGTTCGTGCGTATGAACAAATCAGGTTCGCATGAGATGATCCTTAGTTCGTGCTAATGAACAAGTTAGGTTCGCACGAATCAAGCAACACATTCGCACGTATGAGACTTCATCCGCACGTATGAACAAATCAGGTTCGCATGAGATAATCTTTGGTTCGTGCTAATGAACAAGTTAGGTTCGCACAAATCAAGAAACTCATTCGCACGTATGAGACTTCATCCGCACGTATGAACAAATCAGGTTCGTACGGATGAGCCTTCATCCGCACGGACGAAGTTCATCGGAAATTAGGGTTGCTGTTGAGCCGCACGTCTCAAAAAACACCATTTTTCCATCAAAAACAAAACCGCCGGCCAGATAATTTGCAGAACAATAATAGCAATAGCCAGGCAATAAATAAACATGAACCAATGGATAATCACGAGCCATTGGCTCTGATACCACATGTTGGATGAATTAGATTGATTCATGTAATCAACATACCTCCTGATGATCCTGGGATGTTGTTGAAAAGTTTGCCATTGATTCCCAAAACGAGATGATCGTATTAGGATGGAATTCCGGTTATATTAGAACCGTAATTGAGAGAAAACACTTGTGTGTTTTAGGATAGAAAATGGTGATATAAGTGACCCCCATAGGGTTTATAATAGCCCTTATATACATACTCAAATTAGGAGTATGTACTATTTAGTCCTTGGTGTTTAATAAGTGTTTATTTTAAGCTCTCATAGTTCCGATCACCTAATGGGAAATCTATAGTGTCGTTAAGGTAAATACGTCCATCGAATATTCACTAGACACATATTTCAGTTAGTGTCAGTCATCATATCAGTAAGGATAAATGATCAATGAGGGTCACAAATATATGGGTCCAACACCATGCTCTGTAGTTCACTGTTGATGCAGATATTACCACTGGTGCTGAAAACTGACTCGCTCGTTCATGCTACTTCAGACTTTAAACAGGACAAGTAACAGCTATTAGTCCTCTACCGATTACTTACTTTAAACATCATTGAGTTATTGAAGATAAATGGATATAAACAACCGTGCTTTAACGTCTAACTTGAGGGTAAAATAGTGTTACGTTTTAGAATATTAACGTAATCTTTACTTTTATTTAAACGGGACAACCTACTATTTTTGTGTCGGTGTTTCATTTTGGTCATCGATAACCTTGAAACTGGGTCACACATATAAAAATGAGGCCATGTGTAGGGGTATAACCCATTGGCTAACGGATTTTCATATACAACCAATACGTGATAAGACATGTAACTATTTGTAACCATTATATATGAACTTTTAATAACAATGTCAAAGATTTGATATGTGTTCGTGCTATATTAAAGTCAATTAATCCTACAGTGGTCATAACTTTGTTGTTTACTTGCTTGACATAGATTAGTTTATCATTGTTTTTCTGTTTTTTTTTACCTAACATAACAAAATACCTCTTTTTATTTATCTCTAATAAACAACTTATTTTTTCTTTATCTTCCATGATTCAATGTTTTTCTATAATTTATCTCTGGTACCATCAAAAATTGCAAAACAATTCAAAAATTAGTGGAATATAAAGCAAAATTGAATATAAAAATTCATTGAATACCTACTCGTACCAACATGACATATTCTCATCCGTTTTATAAACACCATGCTACAATTTTTAATAGGTTATAATTCGATTATTTTTGATAGAGTTCTCTACATATACAAATTTAAAAGTAAAGCTGCAGCACGTACATATAAACGAAACAACAAGTATATATGACATCATAACTCATATTGTCATATGTTGTTAACTAGATTATTGTCCCGCGGTAGAGCGGAGAAAAATAAAAATTGAGTCGTAAATTTTATATTTATGTAAATTTTAATTTATTATGAGAAAATAATGTTATACGTATAATACAATATATTTTTACGTTATACACATGTTGTTTATAATTATAATAACATATAACACATTTACTTTTATACACATGTTTTGATATTTTGTATTAGGAGATTTAAAATAATAATAAGTTAAATCATAATCAAATTGAACTATTCTATAAATAAATTATAATTATGTTTTGAGTTAATTACATAATTGGTCCCTGTGTTTGTCGCAAAACAACGGGTCCAGTCCCTGGGTCGCAATTCCTTCGGACCCAGTCCCTGGACCCTATCTTTGGTTGCACGTTTGGTCCCTCCACTAACAATCGTTAAAAAATCCCGTTAAATACATCACATGCCTGGCACGTGATGGGTAAAAAAGACATTTTGCCTATCTTTTTTCCCCCTTTATACATCACGTGCCTGATCTTCCTTTTCTCCGGTAACAAACTTATTTCATTATTCCATTCAATCGTATTAGATTCAGTTTTCGAATCAGTTACTGTTAACAATAATTATATTATTGTTAATTAAATATGATTAAATACAGGTTACATGTAATGATGGGATTTGGTTAAAAGAGGGTAAATTGTGTAAACCTTTTTTCTTTCGGGTTTCAATCGGAGCTCCGATTTGTCGAGGCAAGAAAACTCCAGTACCCGTCGATTCCCGTTTGGCGTTCAGGTTTCCGGCGAATTAGGGTTTGGAATTCTTAGCGGTTGGGGCCAAGAATTTCACGACATTCACCGGAATAACACGGCGGATATGACTTCACTATATCGCACCGCCTTGGCAATGGTTTCGCAAACAGAATTTCACGATTCCGGTACACGAATTTCATTGTATCACGAACAATCGACGAATTCGTGACTCGATTTGTAGGATTTGAGTTTCCGGCGAATCCGACGTCACGATACACGTCTTCTAACGCGCGGATGACGTCATGGAGGTTAGATTGAGTCCGGCCGGTGGAGTTAGCGACGGCGACGGCGGAGCAGCCGATTGAGTTCCTCTGTATCCGATGGATTGACAGATCTGTGCGACGACGATTCTGGTGACTGCCACGTGGAAATCGGAATCGGTTAGATTTGCTGACGTGGAGGATGGACTGGTTTTCTTCTTCTTCTTCATTGTTGCAGGATTGGAAATTGGGGTTCTTGTTGAAATTAAATGTCTTTTTACCCATCACGTGCCAGGCACGTGATGTATTTAACGAGATTTTTAACGATTGTTAGTGGGAGGGACCAAACGTGCAACCAAAGATGGGTCCAGGGACTGGGTCCGAAGGAATTGCGACCCAGGGACTGGACCCGTTGTTTTGCGACAAACACAGGGACCAATTATGTAATTAACTCTTATGTTTTTTATTTTAGTAGAGATGGAATAAAAGAGAGAATGTAATTATGTATTGTTAAAGGGTGTAAAATAAAAATAATCTTTGATGACATCATCAGTCTGATCTAACGGCGACATCAAAGAGGTAACTCATCCAAGGGACCTTACTTTGCCACGTGACATTTAAGGCCCCTCTTTTATTATATATTAAAGATGACACACGATTATTTTCCAGTTTCTATATATTATACTTATATTTTTATCAATAAATTTTCCGTGTATACGCGAAAAATAAACTAGAGTTGTTATATTAGAGACAAATAAAAAAATTATTGTTATTTGAGATAAAAAAATCCTTGTATTGTTGTCGGGGCTAGACCACAAGTGTCTAAAATATCTTACTTGTGTTATACAAGGTGTTAATAGTTTGTTATAAGTCGTTGTGTTTAAAGCCGGTTAAACTATAATTGATAAAGTATAAACTTTAAATTTGTTTGACGATTTTAAACGGTTATATTTAATGTGTCTTTTTTTTTTTAATAGTTGTTAATAATTTTAAATGGTGCAAAAAGTAGGTACGTGGGAATACCACAACTGACCAGACCAAACCAAACCAAAGCCATTGAAATCGTCGACAATTTCTTCTTCAATAGAATCCAGAGCGAGCTTGAATGGGTGCCATGGCGATGCGTATTTGTTCTCAATCTTTCTTTTCTGTAATCATTTCTCCAAATTTCTTTAATTTATTTTTGTTAGTTACTTAACTTAATTAGTTAGCTAATTAATGTAGTAGTAATATTTATTTATATTGAATTTCTACTATTAAAATTCAGATTTCACTCATTTTCCCTAAAACTATATATTCAAACAATTTAGGGTTCCAGATATGTTTTAACATTCGAAACCAAACAAGGTTGACAAAGGATTTTTTGTCAAGCTTAAGAAAACAAATGAAAATTGTGAAAACGCGTTTAGATGTTTCCAATTCCTAATAAAACAAAGTTTAAAACAATAAAAAAAAAAGATTTAAAAAATGTAGTTATAAAAGTGAAAAAGTGGTGTTTTCGTTTTCATTGAACAATATTTGCTTGAAAAATGCAGTGTTTTAATAATGCAAGGGAGGCTCTTTCACATTATATCACAGGCAAGTAATTCATACCATGCTTCTTTTAACTAATAATCGAAATCTGTATAACAAATTGTATTATAGTTTTCTTTGTGTATTGTTTTGAAGTGAACAGATGCTGTTTATCCAGCTAGTAAATATTGTAAATTACGTGAGAAAGCAACAAGTATATCGTTTCGAGGTTCTGTTAGGTATGTACAGACAGTGTGCAGAATCTCAGCTCCTGGTACCACTTCGACGGTCCACCTCCGGTTTCTTTGAAAGATAGGAAAGTTGTCCCGATGCAGATCCACCTAGCATTAAAGATGTTGATCTTTTGTATAGTTTTTTTGATAAAAGGTAAGTTTTAATGCCATCAAATTACATATTGCAGTTGAGGTTTCGAGATAGTTGACTCCCTTCTTCTACAGTACCAAACTTGTTGCTTTGACTGGAGCGGGGATAAGCACAGAGTGTGGAATTCCTGATTACAGAAGGTAATTCTTGTCGATCAAATCATACACTCAACTCCTGATTGTTATGACCCTTTTACTTATGAATTACTCGATTTGGGTTATGTTTTATCTCTCAACAGTCAAAGAAGTAAAACCAAAAAAAAAAAATATCAACCAAAGAAAACGTGTCAAAGGGGTCCTAAATCATATTATTAAAAAAATTAGATTTTGATTGAAATAATATAGTGTTTATAACCATATTTTACACATTAATTATTTATAGAAATGTTAACATTTTTGACAAATAGTATTTCGGGTCAACCCAACCTGACCCCAACCCGTTAAATAAACTACTCATTTGTCACTTGTAATATTTTGGGTACATGAAGGGACATATCCTGTTTACTTACTACCTGATTTAAAGAAATGTTCTTTTATCCTTTTAGGTAGATACTAACATTGTACTTTTGTTTAATTCATTCATCTGCCAAGTAATAACCGTATTCATATTTCTTCTCCCTTCCCGTATATATCTGCAGTCCAAATGGAGCTTACAGTACTGGTTTCAAGCCGATTACTCATCAGGTAATCTCAACGAACTTTTACCCCCCAAACTATCAAAATCTCAAGGCCTTTAGCTGTTAATGTTTGCTATTTGTTACTGGGAAAATGTTAGAAAAACCCTATCAACCCTATCTAGTTTGTTCAATTATCGAAAATGCCGCTAAATAATTTTATTTGTTAAATCTGTTGAAATAAATGTCTTTTCAAATGTGTATATATTTTGACTTTTGACTCGTAATCGGTGAAACTTTTCAAAAATGAATTTCTTTTCTTTATCTAATTTGTTTTGCGTCTTGTTCAATAATCACCGGTACCACCGTCCTTCATTTGCCCGACGTTCACCAAAACCATTCACAAGTTACATTTCCTTCCAGCCATAAAATCACGAAAGTCTATTGGATTCCAATTTGAGAGAACAGAAGGACAACCACCATTATAAACCAAATTCTTCACCTAAAAACAAATTGATTAAAACCAAATCAAGCACATTAAATTGAAAATCAATTTTGGTATTTGATTCTTAAAACACACAATGAATTGAAACCCATACTGCTTTTGATTTTGACCCAACACGACCAAAATAAGATATTCCCCACACCGCCGATAGGAATCACCATAGCACCATGACACCCGACACATCTTTCCTGTAACAATCACCCCAAAGCACACTCACATACACATTGAATCACACGACAGCACTGTCGCGCCTCAGTCGGAATACAAACACATTATCAAATTATTTTCATTGTACCAAACACTCTCAGACACTTTGAAACGTCCCTAAATGTAGGAATTGAAACTCGATTCAGATATGTTTATGTCTGTACCGCGGAGAAAATACAACTAATGTTATCGTACAACCAATTTTTGGTTTTTTGCTCATTAACCTGAATTTCACCATCTCAAACCACACCCTACAATGGTCTTTAAGTAACTGTAATCAAATTTTGTTAGATACGTATTCCACTTATAACCCCTCTCTCTACTCGTTCAACAGAGCACATTCCCTTTCTTGCCTCCTATGGAAGACTGCCTCTCCACTCCTCCTTTGCTGACTGTTTGATGATTTTCCACTGAAATATTATATAGTACTCCATAATTGTAACAAATAGACTGATTTTTTTTAACATTTGCCCTTATTTATTTATTTATTTATTTATTTATTAATGTTCATCTATTTTCATGCACAACTTATGATACTTTTACACTTCATATTTCTTCTTTTCCGTCCTTTGTTTGTAACATGGTTGGATGTTGCGATAATGGATATTAATGGAAACTGTTTGTTAATATTTGAGAAATCTTGATTTATGATTCTAATTTTCCTTCTTTATATGGACAGCAATTTACTCGTTCTAGTCGTGCACGAAGGCGGTATTGGGCAAGAAGTTATGCAGGATGGAGGAAGTTTAATGAAGCTAAACCTAGTCCAAGCTCATACTGCATTAGCATCTTTAGAAAAAGCTAATCAAATAAACTTTATGATTACACAAAATGTCGACAGGTCACCTTTTTCTCCCTAATTTTTAAATATAAATTTCTACTTTTAAAGCAGTTTTTATAAAGGTTAAATATTGTTATTTCATGTCACAGGCTGCATCATCGTGCTGGTAGCAGCCCACTTGAGTTACATGGGACTGTCTATATCGTTGCTTGTGTGGATTGTGGGTTTTCTTATCCACGAGAATCTTTTCAAGACCAATTAAAATCCCTAAATCCAAAGGTAAAAAACAGTAGTTTGATATATGATGGACGTTTCCTAATTCAAATTCTCACTGTTTCTTTATAATAATGATCTCACCACATAGTTTGACATTATCATAGTTTTTCCTTTTTGTATTTATGTTGTTATAATATTTTTTTAGATGTAATGGTTAAGTGCAGTGGGCAGCGGCAATAGAAAGTCTGGCTTATGACAGCAATTCAGATAAGAGTTTCGGGATGAAGCAGCGACCTGACGGTGATATTGAAATTGACGAAAAATTCTGGGAAGAAGATTTCCACATACCAACTTGTTCAAAATGTGACGGAGTTCTTAAACCCGATGTAAGATAATTATATGTAGATAAATAGTCCTTAGGGATTTCTACATGTCTAAATGTTATGTGTCTGTATTTTGAAGGTTGTATTTTTTGGTGATAATGTACCCAAGGAGAGGGCTAATATTGCTATGGAAGCTGCTAAAGGGTGTGATGGTTTCCTTGTTCTTGGTTCATCCGTTATGACCATGTCCGCTTTCCGACTTGTCAGGTATTTCTATTTCACTTTCAAGTTACTATATTCTAGTCATGATTTTTTGTTTAATTGAGAGTTGTTAATTGATATGTACAGAGCCGCTCATGAGGCTGGTGCTGCTACAGCGATTATAAATATAGGCACGACTCGAGCTGATGATTTTGCAGATTTGAAAATCAATGCACGGCTTGGAGAGGTCTGTTCTATAAGAAGCATCTTAATCTTTTTAAGTTTTTTTTTGGAATCAACTTGAATCCTATTTGTACTTCGCTTGAATATGCAGATACTACCACGGCTGCTCAACACTGGCTCCCTCAGTGTTCCTGCTATCTGAGACTACTTTAAACATGACGAGTGACGACCATATACTAATCGATTGTGTGCATCTGGAATGGAAAAGTCATATGAAGAGATTCTGACAGGGGTTACTTCGATTTATTTACTTGTTTTCTAACATGTGAGAACGAGAATCACTAGTTTTGGTTCTCATTTCTTGTTGAAGCTGATGTATGAATTGTAAAAAAATAATTTATACACCGTAAACATGCAAAATATTTCTTTGTTTGTATAAGAACCATATAGAAATGTATTATGTATATTGTATACAACATATCAATGTATTAAATACTTGTTTCTTGCACTTTAAATTTAAGTTAAAATGTATTTGTTTGTTATTAGGACTTCTGAAAAGAGTATAATGGCGACTCCAAAATTTCTACACATAGCGTCACTCTTTTCTGTATGAATAATCTGTCGCGGAAATAACTATTTGCTTCCCCGGTCCTTTGGGCACAACACCGTTTGTTTTTGTCCGCTAAGTGTAATCATGTGAAATGTGTTTTGTCTTTCCCTCTCCCTTTTAAGCATGTTGATAACCTTCAACGATATTTGACTTGTTTGATCTAGTCAAAATGAAATCACTCCCTTCATAGTTTTGTAAATTACATAACAAAACCGAAACATGGACAAATTTATTAAGAGTATTGATAAATATAACCTCTAGGGCTGTGATTAAAATATGAAGACATTGCTTAAAAACTTGTAATCCATAAAAGTAGGGAATGAAAACTCCAAATGAGGTGGGTTTATTCAAAGTAAAAACAAATTATGCATGTCTTAATGTTAAAAAAAACAGCCTATAGAGCTGTTGTTATCAAAACTTATTTATTAGTGATGTACGTTATACCAAATGGACAATAGCTTATTACCTCCTGGATCATTAAAAACTTATGACCTACAACGATGTTAATATACGTAATTTCACATGAATTTGTCAAGGGGTGTTTGGTTGTTGATGAAAATGGGTATGGTTATGGGTATGATGCTTGGAATCGGTTTGAAACCTACTATCTTAGGAAGGTTTAGAAAAAGACTTTTTTAAGGGTCCGATTCTCAAATTTTTAATACCAAACCTATTAACCAAACATTGTATTGGGAATGAAATCATACTCCAAAATCCTTTACCCTTCAAACAAACACACCCCTCAAGTTCGGTAGAAATCGGGTACAATGTGTTCATCTTATAAATAGTTTAACATCCTAAATTAAATAATAGCAATGTTGGTCATTTGACTCTAACATTGGTTCATAGCTAAAACTTATAAAAGTACATGTATATTCAAGATAGATACTCATAGTTGGACATCTTTTTGAATGGTTGTGCCCCGAGATTATAACGATCAAACTGTCATCTATGGAGAAGCGACAAGCAACAGACGGGTCATTCGAAAAACAAAGATTGTATATCATCCTAGGGGAGTTAAAACAATTGACGTGTGACCATCGTAAGAAAAAGAAACTATATATATATATATATATATATATATATATATATATATATATATATATATATTGAATGATTCATGCGAGAACCAATTTTTTTGCGAGAACTGCGAGAACTCTGTTTTGACCCTTGGATCTTTTGATCTACGATTAATAATGATCAAGGGACATATTTGTATTTAAATTTAAGTTGAAGGAGGTAATGAAAATGTAGGAAGGGCAATATAGTAATCTTAGCATAATCTCTCTCCTCCTTAACCACTTCTCTTTCCATCTGTGTAAATTCTAGGTTTTTATTTATCTATTTTTTAACCGCCCCTCCCAGAATTCATTAATCGATCGACGAATGTTTACGTCCAAGAAACAAATTAAAGGTATGTTTTCGTGGTTTTTTATTTTGTTTTGTTTGTAAAGTGTGTATATTTCTGTAACGCGTATTTGTGGGCAACCAATTTGTGTGTTTTTATATGAAACATCGATGAACGAAATTGTAGTATTTATTTTTTGTTCAACAATCCATCGCACAAGAAAATAAAAAATAAAAGTAACTGTGAGAATGTTTGTTTTCTTCTTTTAATTCATATAAGTTAAGTAATCGTGGGCATGCTGAACAAAAAAGAAGCCAAAGATGTAGGCAGCAATATCATTGATGACGGTCAATGAGGCAGGAAGAAGGAACATGTGGTACAATTTAAATGCATTTAAACTTAGGCATGCTGAACAAAAAATATTTTGATTACTTATGTTTAAAAGTTTTTAGCCACGTGAAGTATGAATTGCCAAACATGTATGTTTCAAACAGAGCCTTATAGAGTGCTACCACAACAATTTCTTAGTGAAAATTAACTAAAATCCGACAGTATTCCAGAAGATGCCTTCGAAAATATTGGCTACCGTGAAAGATTGTTCATTGAAGAACACACATTACAAGAATAATGACCTTTGGCGACGACACCTACAGCGACGACAAAAACTCGTCCCTAAAGGCCCACTAAAAGACAAAAAAAATCAACTTTTTGACTTTTTCAGACACAGGCCTTTAGCGACGACTTTCACCTTTAGCGACGACACTATTTTAATTAATTAACAAAAACATTAAAAATTCCCGCCAAATCCCGCCAAAAAGGAAAAATCGTCGCCGTAGGTCTATCTGACTTATTTATTTAATTAATAAATAATTAAATGTTTATTTAAATAATTTATAAAACATTAAAATAATTAATTAATTTAGATAGGCCTATAGCGACGACAAATCGTCGCCGTAGGCCTTACTAAATTAATAAATAATTAAATATTTATTTAAATAATTTATAAAACATTAAAATTATTAATTAATCTAAATTAATTAATTATTTAAATAATCTAAATAATAATTAAACTATATATATTAAATTAAATAATATATAATGTTAATATATTAAAATTATATAATGTTAATACATATAATTTTTTTTAATTAAATTATATTTAAAAAATGAAAATATAATATATAAAATTAAATAATATATAATGTTAATTTTAAATAATATTTTTTGTTTAAAATAAAATTATTTGATAATAAGAAATTAAAAGTAATTATATTATTAATGTTAATATACTTAAAATAAATGTATATACATATTTTTAAATATCTAATATCGTAATTAAATAATTAATACGATTAATAATCGTTTACTGTTATAACGAAAAGTTGTAATACGACATGTTGTGGTATAAGTATAACTTTAAACCATAAGCACGTAATGCTAGACCTTAAATCCTAAAATCATATCCCTAAACCATCGTAACGGTAAACCCGGACAACATTCATCGACTATCGACTATTAAAGGTAACATGAGTTAAGGCAAAGTTGTATAGACAATTCATCTATCGACTATTAGAACATCATAACCACGTAATGCTAGACCTTAAATCCTAAACTCATATCCCTAAACCATCGTAACCCTAGAAACCTAAACCATCGTAACCCTAGAAACCTTAAACCTTAAACCCCTAAAGTTAGACCTTAAAAAACGATAAACCATAAACCCTAAACATGAAATCTGAAGCTTTTAACAACGATAACCCTCATAAACCCTTAAACCTTAAACTATAATCCTAAACCCTAACCCCAAAGACAAACATGACATCCGAAGCTAATCATATGCGTGCGTTTTATTGATCAATTAACAATGAATTGATTGATCACCATTAATCATTGACTATACGAGCTAGTACGTGTCACGTGTGTAGCTAGCTATCGACCCTTTTCATACATATTGATCGACTCGTTTATAGATGTGCATTGAATAAACATTTTGTTATTCAAATATAAAAAATCATTAATTGGTAATTGATTAAATAAAAGTTATAAGTTTATTATGAAGTTTAATATTTTGGAGCGAAAAGACTAATTAATTTCTAAACTTAAACGATTTATGCACCTTTTTAACTTTTTAACCGTATTACTTATGCGACGTTTATTATGAAGTTTAATATTTTATAGATAATAATTACTTGATAATAAGAAATTAAAAGTAATTATATTATTAATATTAATATACTTTAATTAAATGTAAAAACATATTTTTAAAGATCCGATATTATGATTAGGTAATATAATTAAAATTTTTAAAATAATTAAATCTTTTAAAATATTACTTTTTAAATTATTTTTAAAGTTTTATCTTTTAAATTATTAAATTATATTTATTGTTTTAAATTACTTTTTAAACTATTTTTAAATTGTAATATATTATTTAATGATTTAATATAAAATTAAAATATATTAAATTATATATAATCTAAATTTTCACATACATTTTTCACCAAAACCTTCCCCCAAAATTTCCCTCCCAAGATTTTGCAAAATTTGAAACCTATACCTTAAATATCACTATATCTTTTTCAATCTCATTTACAAACACAACCACCATTTTCTCTATCTTTTTTCTCTCTTTTTTTAACCACCACCACCATTCAACACCACCACCACCCTTTTCCCTATACACATATCACCACCATTCAACACCACCACCACTGCAGCCACCAACCGCCACCGTCACCACTGCAGCCACCAATCGCCGTCGCCACCACTGCAGCCACCAACCGCCGCCACATGTGACCTGCTGCCAGCACCATCTCCCTCCACCACCGACACCTCCTGCCACCACCACCGCCACCATCTGCAGCTACCACAACCACCATGATTTTTATTTTAGTTAATTATTTAGTTTTATTATAAAGATTTGTAATAGATGATAATTGTATAATCTATTTGATAATTATATAATTTATTGTTATTTTCATTAAATTTTATTATATATGGATAATGTTTATATATATTGATTGATTTTTATATTTTGCATTTATATATAGTTATAGATATGTATTGGTATATTGAAATAAAAAAAAAATATTTTTAATTAAATAAATAATTAAAATTTAAACAGAGAATTAATTAAAATGAAATTATATTTAATAAATATATTTTTAAAAAGATTTATTAAATATATAATTAAATAAAATAATAACTATATAATTAAATAAGCAGGTTTGAAAAAGTCAATGAGGGCCCCGCCATCGTCGCTATAGGTTATAAGAAATCGTCGCCAAACACCTTTCCCCACGATGCTATGGCGACGACCCTTTAGGCACGACATATCGTCGCCAAAGGCCTTTAGGCACGATTTTTTCCCTTTAGGCACGATTTTTTGTCGTCGACGTCTGGTCCATTTCTTGTAGTGACATACATGCTTAAATGTGAACACGCCCTATAAATGATGATTGTTCAAATAATTTGTGTGTTTATTGTGTTCAGGTTTTGAATTTTTGAATGAAGATATGGAAATAATATTATGAAGACTAATGCACAAAGATGATGAAGATATGTTGGTGCAAGAATTTTCAAGTTATTAACGAGTATCAATGAAGATAATGAACATTGCCTGATATAATGTGAACATCCGAAGTTTATTGCTTTTTTGATTACTCCTTAGACATTCATGTTAATTTGGATTTGACTATATATTATTACAATTTAAACATCATCGTTATGTGCATATGATATCAAACTTTGTTCATTTGTAAACATATGTGTGTGATCATATGAACAAGACAAAAATAAATTAATATCATAAAACAAAATAAGGGTTTCTTGACTAAGTGTAGATTTTTTAACTTATGGTATATAATTTTGTATTTAGTTCTATTTGTCATGATGTATATAAAGAAAAATATATAATCGCAAGTGGACGAATTATATTATGGAGCTTTATTAACAAAAGAGAAACTATTGTTCATAGATATACCATATATTAGAACACAAAATACAACTAATCAACGAACTCATTATTTACGTCTCCAATAAACAATTGTGATATTGAGCAAAATTTACTAGAAAATAATTAAAAGTTTGTTGCAAGAAATCTGAAACAAAACATAAAATATGAGAGAGAAAGAAAAAATATCAAAATAAAGAAATTATAAATTTACTATTTTACCCTTTTGAATTAAAATAAATAATTAATATTAAAAGAATAAATGAGTGGTCCAAAATGAGTTCTCGCAGTTCTCGCAGAATTTTGAGTTCTCGCAGGAACCATTCCCTATATATATATATATATATATATAGAGGTTGGTTCTTGTAAAACAAACTTTAAGGTAAAATAAGTAAAAAAAAATTAAAAAATAATTTATAACGTTAAATATTTTGGATTATCGTTCATTTTAACCGTATATCAAACTTTAAAAAACGAAGTTTTGTTGTACATCAAAAAATGGATAGTTTATCGTTGTGCATCAAATTTGAATATTTACTACACAAAAACAATGAATTTGATGCACAACCCCTAAACGACATATATTTTGATGCATATCAAAACTTGCTTTTTTAAAGTTTGTTATAATTGAATAAATAAACATAATACAAAATTACACATATTATAAATTATTTTTTCATATTTTTTTACTTAATTTACTTTAAATATTGGTTTATAAGAACCTCCTCCTATATATATATATATATATATATATATATATATATATATATATATATATATATATAGAGAGAGAGAGAGAGAGAGAGGTTGAGGTTCAAATGGGATTTCCAATTCTCTAGAGATCTAGGGATCCACTTCATAGCCATACATTATTCCCTTAATATATTTTATTTTTTAATTCGGTTTTTTTTTTTTTGGTATGTTTTACTTAACTTTTTTTTTTTTCAAAATCACATGTGATTTTTTTTGTAAAAAATTGAAATCACATGTGATTTTCAAGAACCAAATTTATAAATTTTAAAATCACACGTGAATTTTTTTTTTTGTCGAAAAACAACATGTGATTTTCAAAAACCAAAATTTATAAATTTTGGTTTTTGAAAATCACATGTGATTTCAATTTTTTACAAAAAAATCACATGTGATTTTGAAAAAAAAAAAAGTTAAGTAAACATACCAAAAAAAAAAAAACCGAATTAAAAAATAAATATATTAAGGGAATAATGTATGGCTATGAAGTGGATCCCTAGATCTCTAGAGAATTGGAAATCCCATTTGAACCTCAACCTCTCTCTCTCTCTCTCTCTATATATATATAGATATATATATAATATATATTATATATATATATATATATATAGGAGGAGGTTCTATAAACCAATATTTAAAGTAAATTAAGTAAAAAAATATGAAAAAATAATTTATAATATGTGTAATTTTGTATTATGTTTATTTATTCAATTTAACAACTTTAAAAAAGCAAGTTTTGATATGCATCAAAATATATGTCGTTTAGGGGTTGTGCATCAAATTCATTGTTTTTGTGTAGTAAATATTCAAATTTGATGCACAACGATAAACTATCCATTTTTGATGTACAACAAAACTTCGTTTTTTAAAGTTTGATATACGGTTAAAATGAACGATAATCCAAAATATTTAACGTATAAATTATTTTTTAATTTTTTTTTACTTATTTACCTTAAAGTTTGTTTTACAAGAACCAACCTCTATATATATATTATATATATATAATAGGGAATGGTTCCTGCGAGAACTCAAAATTCTGCGAGAACTGCGAGAACTCATTTTGGACCACTCATTTATTCTTTTAATATTCAATTATTTATTTTAATTCAAAGGGTAAAAATAGGAAATTTATAATTTCTTTATTTTGATATTTTTTTCTTTCTCTCTCATGATTTTATGTTTTTGTTTCAGATTTCTTGCAACAAACTTTTAATTATTTTCTAGTAACTTTTGCTCAATATCACAATGGTTTATTGGAGACGTAATATGGTTCGTTGATTAGTTGTATTTGTGTTCTAATATATGGTATATCTATAAACAATAGTTTCTCTTTTGTTAATCAAGCTCCATAATATAATTCGTCCACTTGCGATTATATATTTTTCTTTATATACATCATGACAAATAGAACTAAATACAAAATTATATACCATACGTTAAAAAATCTACACTTAGTCAAGAAACCCTTATTTTATGATATTAATTTATTTTTGTCTTGTTCATATGATCACACACATATGTTACAAATGAACAAAGTTTGATATCATATGCACATAACGATGATGTTTAAATTGTAATAATATATAGTCGAATCCAAATTAACATGAATGTCTAAGGAGTAATCAAAAAAAGCAATAAACTTCGGATGTTCACATTATATCAGGCAATGTTCATTATCTTCATTGATACTCGTTAATAACTTGAAAATTCTTTGCACCAACATATCTTCATCATCTTGTGGCATTAGTTCATAATTATTTCCATATCTTATTCAAAAATTCAAAACCTGAACACAATAAACACACAAATTATTTGAACAATCATCATTTATAGGCGTGTTCACATTTAAGCATGTATGTCACTACAAGAAATGGACCAGACGTCGACGACAAAAAATCGTGCCTAAAGGGAAAAAATCGTGCCTAAAGGCCTTTGGCGACGATATGTCGTGCCTAAAGGGTCGTCGCCATAGCATCGTGGGAAAGTGTTTGGCGACGATTTCTTATAACCTATAGCGACGATGGCGGGGCCCTCATTGACTTTTTCAAACCTGCTTATTTAATTATAGTTATTATTTTATTTAATTATATATTTAATAAATCTTTTTAAAAATATATTTATTAAATATAATTTCATTTTAATTAATTCTCTGTTTAAATTTTAATTATTTATTTAATTAAAAATATTTTTTTTTTTATTTCAATATACCAATACATATCTATAACATATATAATGCAAAATATAAAAATCATCAATATAAACATTATCCATATATAATAAAATTTAATGAAAATAACAATAAATTATATAATTATCAAATAGATTATATAATTATCATCTATTACAAATCTTTATAATAAAACTAAATAATTAACTAAAATAAAAATCATGGTGGTTGTGGTAGCTGCAGATGGTGGCGGGGTGGTGGCAGGAGGTGTCGGTGGTGGAGGAGATGGTGCTGGCAGCAGGTCACATGTGGCGGCGGTTGGTGGCTGCAGTGGTGGCGACGGCGATTGGTGGCTGCAGTGGTGACGGTGGCGGTTGGTGGCTGCAGTGGTGGTGGTTTGAATGGTGGTGATGTGTATAGGGAAAAGGGTGGTGGTGGTGTTGAATGGTGGTGGTGGTTAAAAAAAGAGAAAAAAGATAGAGAAAATGGTGTTGTGTTTGTAAATGAGATTGAAAAAGATATAGTGATATTTA
Organism: Senecio squalidus; assembly: GCA_910822075.1. Taxonomy (NCBI): domain Eukaryota; kingdom Viridiplantae; phylum Streptophyta; class Magnoliopsida; order Asterales; family Asteraceae; genus Senecio; species Senecio squalidus. Next base: position 25,245 of record CAJVGC010000238.1, read on the forward strand.
AGGTATAGGTTTCAAATTTTGCAAAATCTTGGGGGAAATTTGGGGGAAGGTTTTGGTGAAAAATGTATGTGAAAATTTAGATTATATAATTTAATATTTTTAATTTTATATTAAATCATTAAATAATATATTACAATTTAAAATATAGTTAAAAGTAATTTAAAACAATAAATATAATTTAATAATTTAAAAGATAAAACTTTAAAATAATTTAAAAAGTAATATTTTAAAAGATTTAATTATTTTAAAATTTTAATTATATTACCTAATCATAATATCGGATCTTTAAAAATATGTTTTTACATTTAATTAAAGTATATTAATATTAATATATAATTACTTTTAATTTCTTATTATCAAGTAATTATTATCTATAAATATTAAACTTCATAATAAACGTCGCATAAGTAATACGGTTAAAAAGTTAAAAAGGTGCATAAATCGTTTAAGTTTAGAAATTAATTAGTCTTTTCGTCCAAAATATTAAACTTCATAATAAACTTATAACTTTTATTTAATCAATTACAAATTAATGATTTTTTATATTTGAATAACAAAATGTTTATTCAATGCACATCTATAAACGAGTAGATCAATATGTATGAAAAGGGTCGATAGCTAGCTACACACGTGACACGTACTAGCTCGTATAGTCAATGATTAATGGTGATCAATCAATTCATTGTTAATTGATCAATAAAACGCACGCATATGATTAGCTTCGGATGTCATGTTTGTCTTTGGGGTTAGGGTTTAGGATTATAGTTTAAGGTTTAAGGGTTTATGAGGGTTATCGTTGTTAAAAGCTTCAGATTTCATGTTTAGGGTTTATGGTTTATCGTTTTTTAAGGTCTAACTTTAGGGGTTTAAGGTTTAAGGTTTCTAGGGTTACGATGGTTTAGGTTTCTAGGGTTACGATGGTTTAGGGATATGAGTTTAGGATTTAAGGTCTAGCATTACGTGGTTATGATGTTCTAATAGTCGATAGATGAATTGTCTATACAACTTTGCCTTAACTCATGTTACCTTTAATAGTCGATAGTCGATGAATGTTGTCCGGGTTTACCGTTACGATGGTTTAGGGATATGATTTTTGGATTTAAGGTCTAGCATTACGTGCTTATGGTTTAAAGTTATACTTATACTACAACATGTCGTATTACAACTTTTCGTTATAACAGTAAACGATTACTAATCGTATTAATTATTTAATTACGATATTAGATATTTAAAAATATGTATATACATTTATTTTAAGTATATTAACATTAATAATATAATTACTTTTAATTTCTTATTATCAAATAATTTTATTTTAAACAAAAATAATTATTTAAAATTAACATTATATATTATTTAATTTGATATATTATATTTTCATTTTTTAAATATAATTTAATTAAAAAAAATTATATTATTAACATTATAATTTTAATATATTAACATTATATATTATTTAATTTAATATATATAGTTTAATTATTATTTAGATTATTTAAATAATTAATTAATTTAGATTAATTAATAATTTTAATGTTTTATAAATTATTTAAATAAATATTTAATTATTTATTAATTTAGTAAGGCCTACGGCGACGATTGTCGTCGCTATAGGCCTATCTAAATTAATTAATTATTTTAATGTTTTATAAATTATTTAAATAAACATTTAATTATTTATTAATTAAATAAATAAGTCAGATAGACCTACGGCGACGACAAATCGTCGCAAAGGCCTTTAGGCACGATTTTTTCCTTTTGGCGGGATTTGGCGGAATTTTTAATGTTTTGTTAATTAATTAAAATAGTGTCGTCGCTAAAGGTGAAAGTCGTCGCCAAAGGCGTCGCTGTGTCTGAAAAAGTCAAAAAGTTGATTTTTTTTGTCTTTTAGTGGGCCTTTAGGGACGATTTTTGTCGTCGCTGTAGGTGTCGTCGCCAAAGGTCATTATTCTTGTAATGTGTGTTCTTCAATGAACAATCTTCACGGTAGCCAATATTTTCGAAGGCATCTTCTGGAATACTGTCGGATTTTAGTTAATTTTCACTAAGAAATTGTTGTGGTAGCACTCTATAAGGCTCTGTTTGAAACATACATGTTGGCAATTCATACTTCACGTGGCTAAAACTTTTAAACATAATAATCAAAATATGTTTTTGTTCAGCATGCCTAAGTTAAATGCATTTAAATTGTACCACATGTTCCTTCTTCCTGCCTCATTGACCGTCATCAATGATATTGCTGCCTACATCTTGGCTTCTTTTTTGTTCAGCATGCCCACGATTACTTAACTTATATGAATTAAAAGAAAAACAAACATTCTCACAGTTACTTTTATTTTTTATTTTCTTGTGCGATGGATTGTTGAACAAAAATAAATACTACAATTTCGTTCATCGAGTTTCATATAAAAACACACAAATTGGTTGCCCACAAATACGCGTTACAGAAATATACACACTTTACAAACAAAACAAAATAAAAAACCACGAAAACATACCTTTAATTTGTTTCTTGGACGTAAACATTCGTCGATCGATTAATGAATTCTGGGAGGGGCGGTTAAAAAATAGATAAATAAAAACCTAGAATTTACACAGATGGAAAGAGAAGTGGTTAAGGAGGAGAGATTATGCTAAGATTACTATATTGCCCTTCCTACATTTTCATTACCTCCTTCAACTTAAATTTAAATACAAATATGTCCCTTGATCATTATTAATCGTAGATCAAAAGATCCAAGGGTCAAAACAGAGTTCTCGCAGTTCTCGCAAAAAAATTGGTTCTCGCATGAATCATTCAATATATATATATATATTATATATATATATATATATATATAATATATATAGTTTCTTTTTCTTACGATGGTCACACGTCAATTGTTTTAACTCCCCTAGGATGATATACAATCTTTGTTTTTCGAATGACCCGTCTGTTGCTTGTCGCTTCTCCATAGATGACAGTTTGATCGTTATAATCTCGGGGCACAACCATTCAAAAAGATGTCCAACTATGAGTATCTATCTTGAATATACATGTACTTTTATAAGTTTTAGCTATGAACCAATGTTAGAGTCAAATGACCAACATTGCTATTATTTAATTTAGGATGTTAAACTATTTATAAGATGAACACATTGTACCCGATTTCTACCGAACTTGAGGGTGTGTTTGTTTGAAGGGTAAAGGATTTTGGAGTATGATTTCATTCCCAACAATGTTTGGTTAATAGGTTTGGTATTAAAAATTTGAGAATCGGACCCTTAAAAAAGTCTTTTTCTAAACCTTCCTAAGATAGTAGGTTTCAAACCGATTCCAAGCATCATACCCATAACCATACCCATTTTCATCAACAACCAAACACCCCTTGACAAATTCATGTGAAATTACGTATATTAACATCGTTGTAGGTCATAAGTTTTTAATGATCCAGGAGGTAATAAGCTATTGTCCATTTGGTATAACGTACATCACTAATAAATAAGTTTTGATAACAACAGCTCTATAGGCTGTTTTTTTTAACATTAAGACATGCATAATTTGTTTTTACTTTGAATAAACCCACCTCATTTGGAGTTTTCATTCCCTACTTTTATGGATTACAAGTTTTTAAGCAATGTCTTCATATTTTAATCACAGCCCTAGAGGTTATATTTATCAATACTCTTAATAAATTTGTCCATGTTTCGGTTTTGTTATGTAATTTACAAAACTATGAAGGGAGTGATTTCATTTTGACTAGATCAAACAAGTCAAATATCGTTGAAGGTTATCAACATGCTTAAAAGGGAGAGGGAAAGACAAAACACATTTCACATGATTACACTTAGCGGACAAAAACAAACGGTGTTGTGCCCAAAGGACCGGGGAAGCAAATAGTTATTTCCGCGACAGATTATTCATACAGAAAAGAGTGACGCTATGTGTAGAAATTTTGGAGTCGCCATTATACTCTTTTCAGAAGTCCTAATACAAACAAATACATTTTAACTTAAATTTAAAGTGCAAGAAACAAGTATTTAATACATTGATATGTTGTATACAATATACATAATACATTTCTATATGGTTCTTATACAAACAAAGAAATATTTTGCATGTTTACGGTGTATAAATTATTTTTTTACAATTCATACATCAGCTTCAACAAGAAATGAGAACCAAAACTAGTGATTCTCGTTCTCACATGTTAGAAAACAAGTAAATAAATCGAAGTAACCCCTGTCAGAATCTCTTCATATGACTTTTCCATTCCAGATGCACACAATCGATTAGTATATGGTCGTCACTCGTCATGTTTAAAGTAGTCTCAGATAGCAGGAACACTGAGGGAGCCAGTGTTGAGCAGCCGTGGTAGTATCTGCATATTCAAGCGAAGTACAAATAGGATTCAAGTTGATTCCAAAAAAAACTTAAAAAGATTAAGATGCTTCTTATAGAACAACCTCTCCAAGCCGTGCATTGATTTTCAAATCTGCAAAATCATCAGCTCGAGTCGTGCCTATATTTATAATCGCTGTAGCAGCACCAGCCTCATGAGCGGCTCTGTACATATCAATTAACAACTCTCAATTAAACAAAAAAATCATGACTAGAATATAGTAACTTGAAAGTGAAATAGAAATACCTGACAAGTCGGAAAGCGGACATGGTCATAACGGATGAACCAAGAACAAGGAAACCATCACACCCTTTAGCAGCTTCCATAGCAATATTAGCCCTCTCCTTGGGTACATTATCACCAAAAAATACAACCTTCAAAATACAGACACATAACATTTAGACATGTAGAAATCCCTAAGGACTATTTATCTACATATAATTATCTTACATCGGGTTTAAGAACTCCGTCACATTTTGAACAAGTTGGTATGTGGAAATCTTCTTCCCAGAATTTTTCGTCAATTTCAATATCACCGTCAGGTCGCTGCTTCATCCCGAAACTCTTATCTGAATTGCTGTCATAAGCCAGACTTTCTATTGCCGCTGCCCACTGCACTTAACCATTACATCTAAAAAAATATTATAACAACATAAATACAAAAAGGAAAACTATGATAATGTCAAACTATGTGTGAGATCATTATTATAAAGAAACAGTGAGAATTTGAATTAGGAAACGTCCATCATATATCAAACTACTGTTTTTTACCTTTGGATTTAGGGATTTTAATTGGTCTTGAAAAGATTCTCGTGGATAAGAAAACCCACAATCCACACAAGCAACGATATAGACAGTCCCATGTAACTCAAGTGGGCTGCTACCAGCACGATGATGCAGCCTGTGACATGAAATAACAATATTTAACCTTTATAAAAACTGCTTTAAAAGTAGAAATTTATATTTAAAAATTAGGGAGAAAAAGGTGACCTGTCGACATTTTGTGTAATCATAAAGTTTATTTGATTAGCTTTTTCTAAAGATGCTAATGCAGTATGAGCTGGACTAGGTTTAGCTTCATTAAACTTCCTCCATCCTGCATAACTTCTTGCCCAATACCGCCTTCGTGCACGACTAGAACGAGTAAATTGCTGTCCATATAAAGAAGGAAAATTAGAATCATAAATCAAGATTTCTCAAATATTAACAAACAGTTTCCATTAATATCCATTATCGCAACATCCAACCATGTTACAAACAAAGGACGGAAAAGAAGAAATATGAAGTGTAAAAGTATCATAAGTTGTGCATGAAAATAGATGAACAATTAATAAATAAATAAATAAATAAATAAATAAGGGCAAATGTTAAAAAAAATCAGTCTATTTTGTTACAATTATGGAGTACTATATAATATTTCAGTGGAAAAATCATCAAACAGTCAGCAAAGGAGGAGTGGAGAGGCAGTCTTCCATAGGAGGCAAGAAGGGAATGTGCTCTGTTGAACGAGTAGAGAGAGGGGTTTATAAGTTGAATTACGTATATAACAAAATTTGATTACATTTACTAAAGACATTGTAGGGTGTGTTTGAGATGGTATGAAATTCAGGTTAATGAGCAAAAAACCAAAAATTGGTGTACGATAACATTAGTTTTATTTTCTCCAGCGGTACATACATAAACATATCTGAATCGAGTTTCAAATTCCACATTTAGGACGTTTCAAAGTGTCTGAGAGTGTTTGGTTACAATGAAAATAATTCTGATAATGTGTTTGTATTCCGACTGAGGGCCGACAGTGCTGTTCGTGTGATTCAATGTGTATGTGAGTGTGCTTTTGGGTGATTGTTACAGGAAAGATGTGTCGGTGTCATGGTGCTATGGTGATTCCTATTCGGCGGTGTGGGGAATATCTATTTTGGTCGTGTTGGGTCAAAATCAAAAGCAGTATGGGTTTCAATTCATTGTGTGTTTTAAGAATCAAATACAAAATTGATTTTCAATTTAATGTGCTTGATTTGGTTTTAATCAATTTGTTTTTAGGTGAAGAATTTGGTTTATAATGGTGGTTGTCCTTCTGTTCTCTCAAATTGGAATCCAATAGACTTTCGTGATTTTATGGCTGGAAGGAAATGTAACTTGTGAATGGTTTTGGTGAACGTCGGGCAAATGAAGGACGGTGGTACCGGTGATTATTGAACAAGACGCAAAACAAATTAGATAAAGAAAAGAAATTCATTTTTGAAAAGTTTCACCGATTACGAGTCAAAAGTCAAAATATATACACATTTGAAAAGACATTTATTTCAACAGATTTAACAAATAAAATTATTTAGCGGCATTTTCGATAATTGAACAAACTAGATAGGGTTGATAGGGTTTTTCTAACATTTTCCCAGTAACAAATAGCAAACATTAACAGCTAAAGGCCTTGAGATTTTGATAGTTTGGGGGGTAAAAGTTCGTTGAGATTACCTGATGAGTAATCGGCTTGAAACCAGTACTGTAAGCTCCATTTGGACTGCAGATATATACGGGAAGGGAGAAGAAATATGAATACGGTTATTACTTGGCAGATGAATGAATTAAACAAAAGTACAATGTTAGTATCTACCTAAAAGGATAAAAGAACATTTCTTTAAATCAGGTAGTAAGTAAACAGGATATGTCCCTTCATGTACCCAAAATATTACAAGTGACAAATGAGTAGTTTATTTAACGGGTTGGGGTCAGGTTGGGTTGACCCGAAATACTATTTGTCAAAAATGTTAACATTTCTATAAATAATTAATGTGTAAAATATGGTTATAAACACTATATTATTTCAATCAAAATCTAATTTTTTTAATAATATGATTTAGGACCCCTTTGACACGTTTTCTTTGGTTGATATTTTTTTTTTTTGGTTTTACTTCTTTGACTGTTGAGAGATAAAACATAACCCAAATCGAGTAATTCATAAGTAAAAGGGTCATAACAATCAGGAGTTGAGTGTATGATTTGATCGACAAGAATTACCTTCTGTAATCAGGAATTCCACACTCTGTGCTTATCCCCGCTCCAGTCAAAGCAACAAGTTTGGTACTGTAGAAGAAGGGAGTCAACTATCTCGAAACCTCAACTGCAATATGTAATTTGATGGCATTAAAACTTACCTTTTATCAAAAAAACTATACAAAAGATCAACATCTTTAATGCTAGGTGGATCTGCATCGGGACAACTTTCCTATCTTTCAAAGAAACCGGAGGTGGACCGTCGAAGTGGTACCAGGAGCTGAGATTCTGCACACTGTCTGTACATACCTAACAGAACCTCGAAACGATATACTTGTTGCTTTCTCACGTAATTTACAATATTTACTAGCTGGATAAACAGCATCTGTTCACTTCAAAACAATACACAAAGAAAACTATAATACAATTTGTTATACAGATTTCGATTATTAGTTAAAAGAAGCATGGTATGAATTACTTGCCTGTGATATAATGTGAAAGAGCCTCCCTTGCATTATTAAAACACTGCATTTTTCAAGCAAATATTGTTCAATGAAAACGAAAACACCACTTTTTCACTTTTATAACTACATTTTTTAAATCTTTTTTTTTTATTGTTTTAAACTTTGTTTTATTAGGAATTGGAAACATCTAAACGCGTTTTCACAATTTTCATTTGTTTTCTTAAGCTTGACAAAAAATCCTTTGTCAACCTTGTTTGGTTTCGAATGTTAAAACATATCTGGAACCCTAAATTGTTTGAATATATAGTTTTAGGGAAAATGAGTGAAATCTGAATTTTAATAGTAGAAATTCAATATAAATAAATATTACTACTACATTAATTAGCTAACTAATTAAGTTAAGTAACTAACAAAAATAAATTAAAGAAATTTGGAGAAATGATTACAGAAAAGAAAGATTGAGAACAAATACGCATCGCCATGGCACCCATTCAAGCTCGCTCTGGATTCTATTGAAGAAGAAATTGTCGACGATTTCAATGGCTTTGGTTTGGTTTGGTCTGGTCAGTTGTGGTATTCCCACGTACCTACTTTTTGCACCATTTAAAATTATTAACAACTATTAAAAAAAAAAAGACACATTAAATATAACCGTTTAAAATCGTCAAACAAATTTAAAGTTTATACTTTATCAATTATAGTTTAACCGGCTTTAAACACAACGACTTATAACAAACTATTAACACCTTGTATAACACAAGTAAGATATTTTAGACACTTGTGGTCTAGCCCCGACAACAATACAAGGATTTTTTTATCTCAAATAACAATAATTTTTTTATTTGTCTCTAATATAACAACTCTAGTTTATTTTTCGCGTATACACGGAAAATTTATTGATAAAAATATAAGTATAATATATATAAACTGGAAAATAATCGTGTGTCATCTTTAATATATAATAAAAGAGGGGCCTTAAATGTCACGTGGCAAAGTAAGGTCCCTTGGATGAGTTACCTCTTTGATGTCGCCGTTAGATCAGACTGATGATGTCATCAAAGATTATTTTTATTTTACACCCTTTAACAATACATAATTACATTCTCTCTTTTATTCCATCTCTACTAAATAAAAAAACATAAGAGTTAATTACATAATTGGTCCCTGTGTTTGTCGCAAAACAACGGGTCCAGTCCCTGGGTCGCAATTCCTTCGGACCCAGTCCCTGGACCCATCTTTGGTTGCACGTTTGGTCCCTCCCACTAACAATCGTTAAAAATCTCGTTAAATACATCACGTGCCTGGCACGTGATGGGTAAAAAGACATTTAATTTCAACAAGAACCCCAATTTCCAAATCCTGCAACAATGAAGAAGAAGAAGAAAACCAGTCCATCCTCCACGTCAGCACATCTAACCGATTCCGATTTCCACGTGGCAGTCACCAGAATCGTCGTCGCACAGATCTGTCAATCCATCGGATACAGAGGAACTCAATCGGCTGCTCCGCCGTCGCCGTCGCTAACTCCACCCGCCGGACTCAATCTAACCTCCATGACGTCATCCGCGCGTTAGAAGACGTGTATCGTGACGTCGGATTCGCCGGAAACTCAAATCCTACAAATCGAGTCACGAATTCGTCGATTGTTCGTGATACAATGAAATTCGTGTACCGGAATCGTGAAATTCTGTTTGCGAAACCATTGCCAAGGCGGTGCGATATAGTGAAGTCATATCCGCCGTGTTATTCCGGTGAATGTCGTGAAATTCTTGGCCCCAACCGCTAAGAATTCCAAACCCTAATTCGCCGGAAACCTGAACGCCAAACGGGAATCGACGGGTACTGGAGTTTTCTTGCCTCGACAAATCGGAGCTCCGATTGAAACCCGAAAGAAAAAAGGTTTACACAATTTACCCTCTTTTAACCAAATCCCATCATTACATGTAACCTGTATTTAATCATATTTAATTAACAATAATATAATTATTGTTAACAGTAACTGATTCGAAAACTGAATCTAATACGATTGAATGGAATAATGAAATAAGTTTGTTACCGGAGAAAAGGAAGATCAGGCACGTGATGTATAAAGGGGGAAAAAAGATAGGCAAAATGTCTTTTTTACCCATCACGTGCCAGGCATGTGATGTATTTAACGGGATTTTTTAACGATTGTTAGTGGAGGGACCAAACGTGCAACCAAAGATAGGGTCCAGGGACTGGGTCCGAAGGAATTGCGACCCAGGGACTGGACCCGTTGTTTTGCGACAAACACAGGGACCAATTATGTAATTAACTCAAAACATAATTATAATTTATTTATAGAATAGTTCAATTTGATTATGATTTAACTTATTATTATTTTAAATCTCCTAATACAAAATATCAAAACATGTGTATAAAAGTAAATGTGTTATATGTTATTATAATTATAAACAACATGTGTATAACGTAAAAATATATTGTATTATACGTATAACATTATTTTCTCATAATAAATTAAAATTTACATAAATATAAAATTTACGACTCAATTTTTATTTTTCTCCGCTCTACCGCGGGACAATAATCTAGTTAACAACATATGACAATATGAGTTATGATGTCATATATACTTGTTGTTTCGTTTATATGTACGTGCTGCAGCTTTACTTTTAAATTTGTATATGTAGAGAACTCTATCAAAAATAATCGAATTATAACCTATTAAAAATTGTAGCATGGTGTTTATAAAACGGATGAGAATATGTCATGTTGGTACGAGTAGGTATTCAATGAATTTTTATATTCAATTTTGCTTTATATTCCACTAATTTTTGAATTGTTTTGCAATTTTTGATGGTACCAGAGATAAATTATAGAAAAACATTGAATCATGGAAGATAAAGAAAAAATAAGTTGTTTATTAGAGATAAATAAAAAGAGGTATTTTGTTATGTTAGGTAAAAAAAAACAGAAAAACAATGATAAACTAATCTATGTCAAGCAAGTAAACAACAAAGTTATGACCACTGTAGGATTAATTGACTTTAATATAGCACGAACACATATCAAATCTTTGACATTGTTATTAAAAGTTCATATATAATGGTTACAAATAGTTACATGTCTTATCACGTATTGGTTGTATATGAAAATCCGTTAGCCAATGGGTTATACCCCTACACATGGCCTCATTTTTATATGTGTGACCCAGTTTCAAGGTTATCGATGACCAAAATGAAACACCGACACAAAAATAGTAGGTTGTCCCGTTTAAATAAAAGTAAAGATTACGTTAATATTCTAAAACGTAACACTATTTTACCCTCAAGTTAGACGTTAAAGCACGGTTGTTTATATCCATTTATCTTCAATAACTCAATGATGTTTAAAGTAAGTAATCGGTAGAGGACTAATAGCTGTTACTTGTCCTGTTTAAAGTCTGAAGTAGCATGAACGAGCGAGTCAGTTTTCAGCACCAGTGGTAATATCTGCATCAACAGTGAACTACAGAGCATGGTGTTGGACCCATATATTTGTGACCCTCATTGATCATTTATCCTTACTGATATGATGACTGACACTAACTGAAATCTGTGTCTAGTGAATATTCGATGGACGTATTTACCTTAACGACACTATAGATTTCCCATTAGGTGATCGGAACTATGAGAGCTTAAAATAAACACTTATTAAACACCAAGGACTAAATAGTACATACTCCTAATTTGAGTATGTATATAAGGGCTATTATAAACCCTATGGGGGTCACTTATATCACCATTTTCTATCCTAAAACACACAAGTGTTTTCTCTCAATTACGGTTCTAATATAACCGGAATTCCATCCTAATACGATCATCTCGTTTTGGGAATCAATGGCAAACTTTTCAACAACATCCCAGGATCATCAGGAGGTATGTTGATTACATGAATCAATCTAATTCATCCAACATGTGGTATCAGAGCCAATGGCTCGTGATTATCCATTGGTTCATGTTTATTTATTGCCTGGCTATTGCTATTATTGTTCTGCAAATTATCTGGCCGGCGTTTTTGTTTTGATGGAAAAATGGTGTTTTTTGAGACCTGCGGCGCAACAGCAACCCTAATTTCCGATGAACTTCGTCCGTGCGGATGAAGGCTCATCCGTACGAACCTGATTTGTTCATACGTGCGGATGAAGTCTCATACGTGCGAATGAGTTTCTTGATTTGTGCGAACCTAACTTGTTCATTAGCACGAACCAAAGATTATCTCATGCGAACCTGATTTGTTCATACGTGCGGATGAAGTCTCATACGTGCGAATGTGTTGCTTGATTCGTGCGAACCTAACTTGTTCATTAGCACGAACTAAGGATCATCTCATGCGAACCTGATTTGTTCATACGCACGAACCTGGACTTACATCCGTACGAATCAACTCTCCGTACGAATATAATCTCATCCGTACGAATGACTAAAGACCCTAATTTGGTCGGTTTTTAGAGTTTTACTGGTTGCCTTATTTGCCGTCTGACCCAAAATTGGTCGCCTAACTTGCCGACTGTATTAAAATCAATTTGGTTTAATTTGGCCATCTTTAAAATTGATTTAGTCACCTTATTTATATGTGACTTTATTATACTTATGCACTAATATTCATGTTTTCATCTTTTGTTGCCCAAAGGTCAAAGGTGATTCCTATGATTGCATTTTTTTTCCTTTAGCATAATAAACACGTAGGATATTAATTCTGCCCAAAGGTGATTTAATATACTTGTGTGCTTAAAAGGATTCTTATTATGCCTTAAAACACGATGTTCTATTTTGTTGTCCAAAGGTCAAAAGACAAACGTTGTGTTGCATAAACCTTATGCTCATAATTTTACTTAGATATTAGTTATTTCTGCCCAAAGGTGATGTAACATCTAAGTAGAGCCTTACTTTAGCTTATTATTTTGGTGTTTCAATAGGCTTACCTATCATTGGCTTCATTACTAATATGGTCTTAGTCTCAGGAACATTACTATTAGGTCTACTTATTTTAGACATTACTCTAGTTCTATTACCTTAAGGGACATTACTTAGTCTGCCTTATATAGCTAACTCTGTCAATATAAAATCTTCTAAAACTCGTATCATAAACCTAAATCCTCCTTATTCTCCAGGGAGTACCAAACTTCGGCATTGAGGCACTTACTGGTGCTAATTTCACTTCTTGGAAGGATCAACTTTACTTAACTCTGGGAATGCTCGACATTGACTATGCTATTCGCCATGATGAACCCGCAGCTATTACTGTTGCGTCTACTGCGGCTCAGATAGCGGACTTTGAGAAGTGGGAAAGGGCGAATCGGCTGTCACTAATGATGGTCAAGAACTCAATTCATCCTAGCATCCGAGGAGCTATCCCTGATAAAGACAAAGTGAAAACTTACCTCACATCTGTTGAGGATCACTTTAAGGGATCGTCTAAGGCAACTGCGAGTAGTTTAATGCTACAGATGCTAACTCTTAAATATGAAGGTTCTAGTGGTGTCCGTGAACACATAATGAAGATGGTTGACATGTCTCATAAGCTTAAGAATTTGGAAATGGAAGTCTCAGATAATTTTCTTGTGCATTTCATAATGACTTCCTTGCCTGCTCGGTTCGACACTTTCAAAGTGAATTATAATGCTATGAAAGATAAATGGTCGATAAGTGAACTGATTGCTATGTGCGTTCAAGAGGAAGATCGTCTTAAGCACATTCAACCTGAAGCTGTTCACCTTACTACCACTTCAAACTCAAGAAGAGGAAAGGTAACTACAGTAATAAGACTGAAAATAAAGTCCAAAATCATGGTGCTGCTACCTCTGGCCCTAAATCCTCAACAAGCAATACTAACTGCAAATTCTGCCGCGCCAAAGGGCACGGACAGAAAGATTGCTCTAAATTCAAGGACTGGCTAGCTAAGAAAGGTAACATTCTTTACGTAATATTTGATTCCTTTACTACTGATGTTCCATTTAATACATGGTGGGGTGACTCTGGTTCTATGGTCCATGTGACCAATTCCTTACAGGGATTCCTTACAATCCAGAAGCTACCAAAGGACCAAAGAAAACTTAGAGTTGGAAATGGTGATCTCTTAGATGTCGAAGCCATGGGGACTTTAAATTTACATATGAATACCGGAAAGTGTATTAGATTAATAGATACCTTATATGTACCGAGAATTACTCGGAACCTTGTATCTATATCTAGACTTGATCTTGAAGGTTATGTAATTACTCATGGTTGTGGCAGGATCACTTTTACTCTTAATAATGAATTATTTGGTTGTGGTTTTTTGGATGGATTACTGTATAAATTAGAACTAGATCATAATTTCTCACAGTCTTTGTTGTCTCTTAATATTGATGACATAACTAAAACAAAGACAAAATCACCTAAACAAGCAGAGAATTCCTCCACATTGTGGCATAAACGTCTCGGTCACATCTCACGAGATCGCATGACACGACTCGTAAAAGAAGGAATCTTACCCTCTCTTGATTTTAGTGATTTTGAAACATGTATTCAATGCCTCAAAGGCAAAATGGCTAAAGGGAATAAGAAAGGAGCCACCAGATGTTCCAACTTGTTGGAAATAATTCATACTGATATTAGTGGCCCCTATCCCGCATCAATAACAGGACATACATCATTTATTACATTCATTGACGATTATTCACGTTATATGCACCTTTATCTGATTAAAGAAAAATCTGAATCCTTACAAACTTTTGTCGATTATAAAACTTTGGTTGAAAACCAACTTGATCATAAGATAAAAGTTGTCCGATCAGATAGGGGAGGTGAGTATTACGGTAAACATACTGATATTGGTCAAGCTCCTGGTCCCTTCTATAATTTTTGCAAGGAACAGGGCATAATTAACCAATACACCATGCCAGGTTCTCCTCAACAGAATGGTGTTGCTGAAAGGAGAAACCAAACTTTAATGGACATGGTGAGAAGTATGCTCGCCAACACTAACCTACCCAAATTTCTTTGGACTGAGGCCTTAAAAACAGCTGTTCATATACTCAATAGGGTTCCATCAAAATCTGTCCCTAAAACTCCTTATGAGATCTGGACAGGTAGGAAACCGAGTCTAAAATATGAAAGTATGGGGCTGTCCTGCCGAAGCAAAAGTCTATAACCCTAACTTAAAGAAACTGGATTCTAAAACCCTTACATGTTTCTTTATTGGTTATCCCGAGAACTCAAAAGGTTATCGGTTTTACTATCCTTCTCACTCTAACCGCATCATAGATACGCAACATGCCACTTTCCTCGAAAATTCAGAGATCAGTGGGAGCACGACAAATCCTGATTTAGATTTGCAAGAAGTACAAGAAGCGGGGGGAAACCACTCGTCGGTTATTACGATTCCTCCGATAACTCCTCTTGTACCCAACGCTGCTCCCGTTATGCCTGGATCTCCTAATGAACCGGTTGAACCTCCCATTATGCCTCCTAATCTAAACGCCGAAGAACCGCTTGTTCCTGTTACTGAACCCGTAATTCAGCTCAGGAGATCATCAAGGGCTCGCAGAAACACTAATTTTGATGGTTTCGAAACTTATCTGGCTGAAGTCGAAAATATTGGGAAACTTACTGATCCAACCTCTTACCGAGAAGCTATTAATAGTGATCAGGCCACTCATTGGATTGAAGCCATGATTGAAGAGCTCAATTCCATGAAGCATAATGGCGTTTGGGTATTGGTTGCACTTCCTAAAGGATCCAAAATAATTGGTTGTAAATGGGTGATTGTCTGAAATAATACATATTTTGTAGCCACATTTATCGTATTTAAGCATCATTATCTGCAACTTTTGTTATGATTTGGTATATTTTTAGTTAGAATTGCAGATTAATGTTATATTTGGCCACGGAGCGAAAAGGAGCTGAAACTGGCTTGAAACGGAGACAAACGAGCAGAAAATACGAAGTTTGAGAAACGCCGGCGGCTGAATCCCTTAGCCGGCGGCTGAATTTAAAGTTTTCATTAAATTGTTTTTAAACGTGCCGCGGAAGCAACTTTTGGGCCCGTGTGTGTCAGCCGGCGGCTGAAATGAGCCAGCCCGGCTGAATTGGAAATTTCAGTAATCAGAGTTTAGTCGAATACGTTTTTCCGCTTGGCTTTTGCTTATAATACAAGATCAAAACGTCCAGAAAAGACACTTTTCATAATTCTCAACCAGCATTCATCTTGGAGAGCTGAACGAAGAGTCCTAGAAGCCATCAAATACTTGGAAGCTTTTGGTTAATCTCTTTTAACCAACTTTGATTTAGTAATTGTTTTGATTCAAGTTATTTACATTATTATTCTTGATACAATGATTTGTTTAAAGACCTATTTTGTTATTTGCTTACAATCCAACATGAGCTAAAAACTCTTTAAGCGATTGCTTGGATTGTTAAACCTGGATCTATGTTTTAATCAAGTTTATGTTTGAACTCATTGATTTTCCATTATTATTTACGTTTAATCGCGATCCATGTTTATTCAAAGTTATTAAATTTATTACTTAGCGTGATTGATAGATCTATAACATAACTAGCGTTCTTATATGATTTATTGGTTATTTGCAATTATATAATTTATTAGATTAATTGTAGCTTGAGACTTAATTGAGATAGGCTAAGAGATTAGTAATTTAATAATTGAATGAACATGAACAATTATATCAGGATTGAATAATTGAGACTTTTGTTAATTCGTAGTCGACAGATTAAATTGTAAATAATAGTGAACTTAAAGCACAATTTGAGTGGATAAATCTAAGATAGCTCTTGATGTACGAATAGTCGTATGATCTTTCTAAAATTGTAGGATTAGATAACTCTAGCGGGAAATCTAGTTATCATAGGAATCACAGTTAAATCAATCAAACATATTCTTGTTAATTCATAATCCGGGTGAAACGTAATTCCAAGTAATCGTTGCTTTTAATCTGATTAATTCTTAAATACTTTTCGAACCAGTTTTCTATCCACAATCCATTTAGTTAATTAATTTGCTATTTATTTTAGTTAATTGTTTTCTGAAATATGTTCTCACAGAACTAAACGTCCCCCATATTTAATTGCTTTTATTAGTTTAATTACATAATTTGAGATAACGGATATTAATACGTTCCCTGAGTTCGATCCGGACTTACTGATTCTATATTTACGTACGATCAGGTACACTGCCTGTTTTGTGTGTTAATATACGTTGGTAAAAATCCTTTCTAAACTTAATAAATTTTATGTTATAAAATACACATCAATGGGTCTTCAAAACCAATTAGACCCGAATGGAAACGTCGAACGCTATAAGGCCAGACTGGTTGCAAAAGGCTTTACTCAAAAGGAAGGAATGATTATCAAGAGACCTTTTCTCCTGTCTCTCGTAAAGATTCCCTAAGGATCGTCATGGCACTCGTAGCTCATTATGATTTAGAGTTACATCAGATGGATGTCAAGACCGCTTTCCTAAATGGTGACTTGCAAGAAGACGTATTCATGCAGCAACCTGAAGGATTTATTCCAGAAGGTAAAGAGCACATGGTCTGCAAGTTGAAAAAATCGATATATGGGTTGAAACAAGCATCACGACAATGGTACCTTAAATTTGATGAAGTCGTGAAATCTGATGGCTTCCTAAAGAATCAAGTGGATCAATGCACCTATCTCAAGATCAGTGGGAGTAACTTTATTATCCTTGTTTTATGTGGATGATATTCTGCTTGCAAGTAACAACTTGGATTTGCTACATGAGTCGAAGCGAATGCTTTCGCATAATTTCGACATGAAAGATCTCGGTGATGCCTCTTATGTTATAGGTATCGAAATACATCGAGACAGACGTAATGGTGTTCTAGGTCTTTCCCAAAGGGCTTACATTGACCGTATTCTAGAACGCTATAACATGCAGCACTGCACACCCACTGTAGCTCCGGTAGTTAAAGGGGACGTATTTGGACCTCATCAAACTCCAGCACTGAAACTGAGAAGGCTGAAATGAGGATGATACCTTACTCATCTGTAGTTGGGAGCATTATGTACGCTCAGGTCTGTACTCGACCGGATATCGCTTACATCGATGGTATGCTGGGGCGTTCTTATCTAACCCCGGATTAGCACACTGGAAAGCGGCTAAAAAGGTTCTACGATATCTGAAAGGGACCAAAGACTACAAATTAACTTATAGAAGAAGTGACAACTTGGAAGTAGTAGGTTATTCTGACTCTGACTTTGTTAAAAGCAAAGAAGACCATAAATCTACTTCTGGGTATATTTTCATGTTAGCTGGCGGACCAATCTCTTGGCGGAGTCATAAACAGAAACTGACCACCGTCTACTATGATGGCTGAATATGTTGCCGTTTATAATGCAACCTGTCATGGGATGTTGTTAAGGAACCTGATCAGTGGACTCAAACTCGTCAACTCAATCTCTAGACCATTGAAGCTTTACTGTGATAACTCAGCTGCTGTAACTTTCTCGAACAGTAACAGTTCGACTGGCGCTGGGCTGTATCTCGACACAAAGTATCTGTTTGTACGCGAACGGGTTGAGGAAAATGTTCTTTGTGTTTAGTACATAAGTACACATGACATGCTAGCGGATCCGATGACCAAAGGTCTTCCTCCTAATATATTCGTAGGACACGTGTCGAATATGGGCTTACAAAAGACTTAATTTAATAGCATGTTGTACTTATTGGTCATTATTATTTATTAATGAAATTTTTCCTCCTTATTCAGATTTTGTTTGTCTATTATTTACACCTTATGCGCATAACTGTGTTGGACATTATTATAACAAAATTTGTCTTAGTTGGTCTATCATTGGTTATTCGGTTTTGAATTTGAGTCATAGTTTGACTAGTGGGGGTCCTGAGTAGATATTCTTCTCTACGACTGTACTTATTGACTATGATTTCGGTTTGAAACAAAATGAGTATTATCTCGTACGGACTTATTAATACTCATAGATAAATGATCTACTTGGTCAAGTGGGAGAATGTTGGACCCATATTATTTGTGACCCTCATTGATCATTTATCCTTAGTGATATGATGACTGACACTAAATGAAATCTGTGTCTAGTGAATATTCGATGGACGTATTTACCTTAACGACATTATAGATTTCCCATTAGGTGATCGGAACTATGAGAGCTTAAAAATAACTTATTAAACACCAAGGACTAAATAGTACATACTCCTAATTTGAGTATGTATATAAGGGCTATTATAAACCCTAATGATGGTGGGTCACTTATTATCACCATTTTCTATCCTAAAACACACACAAGTGTTTTCTCTCAATTACGGTTCTAATATAACCGGAATTCCATGCTAATACGATCATCTCGTTTTGGGAATCAATGGCTAGCATCGAATCAATCTAATTCATTCCAACATATGGTTCTTGTAGAACAGACCTTTCCAATTTGTGCGTTGATTTTCAAATCTGCCATATGATCAGCTTCAGTTATAATCGCTATAGCAGCACCAGCCCATTGAGCCATACTGCACAAATAATTATCATCTCTAAATTAAACAACAACATTTGGGAAACTTTTGCTCACAGGAAATGGAAATCATGATTTATACCTGACAAGTTCTAGCGGAAACATGATGAGCGAAGAACAAGTAACGCGTCACAACTTTTTGCAGCTGCCCTAGCCTTTTAGCTCTATCATTTATCACCAAAAAATACAACCTTCGAAACAGAGATATTACCATAATCAGATCATGTAAGATCCCTAAGGATTATTTATGGATTTACATATTTACATCGGGTTTAAGTACTCCGTTACATTTGGAGCAAGTTGGTATGTGGAGATCGTCTACCCAGAAATTTTCATCAATTTCAATATCGCCACCCCATATACGCTTCATCCCGAATTCTTATTTGATTTGCTGTCATTAGACAGACTTTCTATAAAGAGAAAAACTATGAGTAGTAAATATTCATTATTCTCATGCAGATATAGTAAGAATTCGAATCAGGCAAAGTGTTCATCATATCATATATCATAATAATAAGAGGTGTTTTCACCTTTGAATTTAAAGATTTCAACTCGTCTTGGAATATTTCCCGTGGAAAAGAAAATCCACATTTCAAACAAGCAACGACATGGACAGTCCCATGTAGCTCAACTGCGCTGCTACCAGCACGATTGTGCAACCTGTTGTGACATGAAATATTAATACTTAATTTCGAGACAAAACTGTTTTTAAATAAGAAATTTTTCGATCAAAAAAAGCTGACCCGTCTATATTTTGTGTAACCAGACAGCTAATTCTGTTGCCTTTTTAGAAAGACGCTAATGCAGTATATGCTGGACCAGGTTTAGCTTCATTAAACTTCTTCCATATCGGATAATTCCTTGCCCAATACCGCCTTCGTGCACAGCTACTACGAATAAATTCCAGTAGAGCAACAAACCATAGGACGGAATGGAAATAGAAAATATCAAATGTACAAGTATGATATTTTATGAATGAAATTAACATATATAAAAAATCAGACT
>CAJVGC010000239.1:0-28229 GCA_910822075.1 Senecio squalidus
TGGTATATTCGGTTTGATTGAGTTTGTTATAGATTAAATAGCTTCAAATACTATTCTTAAGACATTCTTAATGCTATTGTAACGTAGGGGATTATTTGACATCAATATCACACACCTAAACGTAATTCTAACTCGTACGGGATGTAATCTAGGTTTTACAATAAAATAAGCGTTTTATTGGGTATAAATTGGTTTGAATAGTTGATATAGGTAATTTTAAAGTTTATTAGGGTAGTGTGGAAGTTTGGATTAGAAACGGAAATGTATGGTACGGTTTTGTAAAATTAGTTTTCGAAAGTACCTATGGGTTTTTAAAATTTGGGTGTTGATTTTAAAATGGTATATTCGATTTGATTGAGTTTTTTATGGATTAAATGGCTTCCAATACTATTCTTAAGACATTCTTAATTCTATTGTAACGTAGGGGATTATTTGACATCAATATCACACACCTAAACGTAATTCTAACTCGTACGGGATGTAATCTAGGTTTTACAATACGTTTTATTGGGTATAAATTGGTTTGAATAGTTGATATAGGTAATTTTAAAGTTTATTAGGGTAGTGTGGAAGTTTGGATTAGAAACGGAAATGTATGGTACGGTTTTGTAAAATTAGTTTTCGAAAGTACCTATGGGTTTTTAAAATTTGGGTTTTGATTTTAAAATGGTATATTCGATTTGATTGAGTTTTTTATGGATTAAATGGCTTCAAATACTATTCTTAAGACATTCTTAATGCTATTGTAACGTAGGGGATTATTTGACATCAATATCACACACTTAAACGTAATTCTAACTCGTACGGGATGTAATCTAGGTTTTACAATAAAATAAGCGTTTTATTGGGTATAAATTGGTTTGAATAGTTGATATAGGTAATTTTAAAGTTTATTAGGGTAGTGTGGAAGTTTGGATTAGAAACGGAAATGTATGGTACGGTTTTGTAAAATTAGTTTTCGAAAGTACCTATGGGTTTTAAAATTTGGGTGTTGATTTTTGGTATATTTGATTTGATTGAGTTTTTTATGGATTAAATGGCTTCAAATACTATTCTTAAGACATTCTTAATTCTATTGTAACGTAGGGGATTATTTGACATCAATATCACACACCTAAACGTAATTCTAACTCGTACGGGATGTAATCTAGGTTTTTCAATAAAATAAGCGTTTTATTGGGTATAAATTGGTTTGAATAGTTGATATAGGTAATTTTAAAGTTTATTAGGGTAGTGTGGAAGTTTGGATTAGAAACGGAAATGTATGGTACGGTTTTGTAAAATTAGTTTTCGAAAGTACCTATGGGTTTTTAAAATTTGGGTTTTGATTTTAAAATGGTATATTCGATTTGATTGAGTTTTTTATGGATTAAATGGTTTCAAATACTATTCTTAAGACATTCTTAATGCTATTGTAAACTAGGGGATTATTTGACATCAATATCACACACCTAAACGTAATTCTAACTCGTACGGGATGTAATCTAAGTTTTACAATAAAATAAGCGTTTTATTGGGTATAAATTGGTTTGAATAGTTGATATAGGTAATTTTAAATTTTATTAGGGTAGTGTGGAAGTTTGGATTAGAAACGGAAATGTATGGTACGGTGTTGTAAAATTAGTTTTTGAAAATACCTATGGGTTTTTAAAATTTGGGTTTTGATTTTAAAATGGTATATTCGGTTTGATTGAGTTTGTTATAGATTAAATAGCTTCAAATACTATTCTTAAGACATTCTTAATGCTATTGTAACGTAGGGGATTATTTGACATCAATATCACACACCTAAACGTAATTCTAACTCGTACGAGATGTAATCTAGGTTTTACAATAAAATAAGCGTTTTATTGGGTATAAATTGTTTTGAATAGTTGATATAGGTAATTTTAAAGTTTATTAGGGTAGTGTGGAAGTTTGGATTAGAAACGGAAATGTATGGTGTGACAATCCGTCTTTTCGAGGTATATTTCATTTATCGATTATTACTCTTTTTATTCGCAATGATTTGGACCCTTGTATTTCGCATTATTTTACTCACGTTTTTATACATTTGAGTCGGGTTTATGTGTTTTATCACGTTGTCTCTCGAGATGGAAGCTTTAGAATCACCTAAGTGCCTAATATCTAGTATACTCGCGGTATTAAAGTAGTGTGTTTACGCCATATTCGTCGGTTAAGAAAATCATATTTCGAAATTTCATTACAAAGTTAGTCCTCTAACTTATTCTATTACAAAGTTAGTCCTTTAACGGAGAACTAACGGAATCTATTACAAATCCCATCCTTTAACAAAAAGTTAACAAAATTTGCCAAATAAAAGGCCGGTGCGCAGCACCTACTTGGTAGGTGCGCATCACCTCCCTTGTTTTTGGTTAAATGCCAAATCGACTTTTTGAGTCAAATTCTTGAGATTCCAAAGCTCCTTTTCACGTGAATTCTGCTGGAACTTGCCCCAAATGGGTGTGATAGGTGAGTTTGTGAATCTAGAGGTGGTTTGTGTTCTCCATGTTACCAAAAATCAAACTTAAACCTCTAAACACTTTATCACTTTTCTTTCATTCTTACTTCATCTAAGCCTTGTTTTCTCTCAACCATTTCCAGAGAAATAAGACCCTTTTTACACCCTCATTGAAGTAAGAATCCAAGTGATTAAAGTGGAGTAACCATCCTTTGCAAATACCTTGTGATTCTACACATTTCGGTAAGTGATTCTTTGTTAAAAATCCTTCATTTTCTTCTATTTTCCTTCCATTTGGTTAGAGTTTTCTAACACATCATCTTATTTCCTTTGTCTTACCAAGCTTCACTTTCGTCGATACACTTGAAGATCGGAAATTCCGGTGACTCTCCTTGAAGAAAACGTTATAGAAAGTTTGGTAAGTAAATCTTCCAAATCTTTCCCCATTTTTCTTCCTTTTGAGAAAGTCTAACATTTCTTCTTATTGGGTATAAATGGAAGCCCTTTTTGTCCTCATATTACTACCACTACCCTTGGAGTTTTTGCTACTTTTCGGTGAAGAACTCCACCTCAAGTTTTGGTAAGTAAATTTCTTCGAATATCATTTACTTTCTCTTTTTGAAACTCCTTACTAATGGTGGATATTTTTCATGATATGGAGTTTACTACCTCCTCACCACCACCAACAAAGTCTCTCTCCGAAATCCTTACAAGTGTCAATCATCTACTCTTGTTGCGGGTGAAATCGGTAAAACCTTCATAACCTCTTATCTTTTTCATTTCATTATCTTTAAATTCGGTTTTAAGCCTTGAAAACGGTTAGGTTAACATATTAGACCAACACCTTTCGTTCTCGGAAATTTGGACTTAAAACATGTAAAATACGCAAAGATATGTTATTTACCGAAATTAACGTATTTACTTTATTACTATGTAAAACTACACAAATACATATATATAACACTTGGTAATTGCTATTTGAACCTAATATAACTTCTGGTCAGAATGTGTTTTAACCTTAAAACGACAAACGAAGCAGTTTTCGACAAAAACGTAAACGGGAATCACCCCGGTGCGCAGCACCTACCCATAGGTGCGCAGCACCGGGGGTCTGATCTTCAAAAATTCCATTTTTCGTTACTAATCGACTTGGACTCGTAACATATTGCAACTTTAAACTTATATCAGTAATATATTATGTATAAAAGTACTATATAAGCCAAATACCGTCTTTGGACTCAAAGACATTACCACAATCTTAAATTTTATCGAAATAATTAAACAAACGTTTTACTTATGTTTTACAACAAATCGTTTAAAACCGTATAACTCATTTTTTTTTTACTCTACCATTCTGAAATAAAAGTCTTTTACTCCTAAATTGTCAAAGTTATATTTCAAATCCAAAATCGTCAATTTTGACTTTTCTATAAAATCTTTGACTTTGACTTTTCTATAAATTGTTGACTTTGACTTTGACCAAGTCAACATCTTTGACTTTGACCAAGTCAACATCTTCGACGTTGACTTTGGTCGATTTCAATAAACTTTGGTAACATTCAATCGACGTTCCTGTTAGTCAAGTTCGGCTCGGAATGTTATTCCTCTCTAATAGTCATTATGACGTGAAATTATCGATATTTTCCTATCGTCCCTATCGGCGCGGAACATCGTCACCTTGAACCGTCATCACGACTCGACTTGGAAATCGTTGGAATACTTTAATAAATCTAAAATACTAAACTTAACCGACAAGGCTAAACCGTACTATGTTAATGAGATACTTAGACCATGTTACGTTGTTTTAGGGCACTTAGGCGGCGGATTACTAGCTCCTTATTGATTTTACACCCGATATCTTGCCGAGCTTATCTAGTGAGTTATTCGTAGCCCCTTTTCTCTTATTATTTTGGGCTGGAAAGCGTTTTTGAACTATTGTATGATGTATATCTTGTATGCCTAGTGTATCAGTATCACCATAGATTAGGATGCTTCTTAGGCTTGGGTAAGCCCCCCTTATACACTTGTTAGCTTATTGCCCACGGTTGCATATATATAGATCTATATGGGTTTGACCAACCCTCATTACTCGTTAGGATATCCCTATGAGTGAATGTTATGGCCGTATGATTGTTTGTTGCCTTTGGTATTGCATCGCCTTAGGTTAGGGGATTTGTGGTCAGGTTCAGTGTATGTTTAATCTTTGGTATCTATACTCACACTAGGGTTATACATCGAGATATGCTTTTGAAACTTAATTTGATTATTAAATCTTTTATTGGGTCAACTTTTATTTACATATTGCGAATAATTCACCAACATTGTGTTGATGTCGTTTTTAACGCTTTTTCAGGAGTTTGAGGATTTTAGTTGATCATGCCTTGCACCTTTTGGGATCATATATTTGTTGTATTTGGAATTCGTTTTGCTTGATGTAATTCCTTTATGATCCGCATATTTGACATTTGTATTGCATTCGTATTGACTTTGAATTCACTTTCGATTATGTATTGTATTTTAAAACCTCGAGGCATGATTAATATGATTTGATGTTTTGTTTATGGTTATAATGTTGTAATCCTTGACTCTTGATATCATTAACTGGAAAGCTCCGTGTTTCCGCTTTGAGCGGGGTGTGACAGAAATTGGTATCAGAGCCAATGGTTATAGCGAACCGAGTGATTTTATGAAGGAAATCACTTGGACTATGACCGGAGGCTTTACAATCGATTTTTCTCTGATTTGCTAAGTGTGCATTATTTGCTTTACGTGTTTATTTTCTCGCTTTTGCTTTTATTATCTAACCCTATTTTGTCGCCTATTTTGCTTAACACGTTTCTACTTTTAGGACGATGCCGCCTAGGAAGACTACCGGTACGAGACAGTCAGCGAGACGCGGACGTCCGAGCACGAAGGCTAGAGCTGCGAACGCAAGAACTAGCGGTCCTACCCCAGTTACGAGGACTACTCCAGTTACGAGGACTACTCCAGTTACGAGGACTGATGATACGGGTCCAGAGACTACACCAGATTTGGCTCAGCTTGTTGCTCAGCAGATAGCGGAGATGCTACCTACTATTGTTGCTCAGATTAGGGAGAGTACGGTGCATAGCAGTGACGGCACGGGTACTGGTGGATCAGGTCATGGTGGCCCCGAGCCTATAGCTACGGGTGGAGGTCCCGAGGGTACGGGTACTGGTTCAGGTGGTTCTGGACACGGTGGTCCTGATGTTGTGGTTACTGGATTTGGTGGACCCGAGACGGGTATGCATGTGGGTGGTTCTGGTTCTGGTAGAGCGGACGACTCTACTCGACGCACCATTATTATTGATGACACTCCACGGAGGGGATGTTCACTGAAGACTTTCATGGGATGCAAAGTGCCCGAGTTCCGAGGTACAGAGGGTGCTATTGGGACACTTCAGTGGATGGAAAAGTTAGAGTCCATTTTCAGTACGGTTGGTTGCGCAGAGGAGGATAAGGTCCGTTATGCTACGTTTGTTCTACAGGGTACATCATTGACTTGGTGGAATTCCATCGTGAGCGTTCGAGGTCGGGTGGAGACTGATATGATGACTTGGGAACAGCTGAAGGAGTTGATCCTTATTGAGTATGTGCCCGAGGCGGAGCTCGAGAGGCTAGAGGAGGAGTTGTGGAAACTAGAGATGGTTGGGTCAGACATTATGGGATACACTACACGGTTTTATACTTTGTCGCAGTTAGTTCCACACTTGGTTCGTCCGGAGCCTAAGAGAATCAGTCGTTACATCCGTGGATTATCCCAGGAGATTCGGGATAATGTTATGGCTTCGAGGCCATGCACATTCCAGAGTGCGGTGGAGCTCGCGACCACGTTGACTCATAACGCGGTCCGCGATGGTAGACTACCACCCATGGTACCTAGGCAGCACTCCTGAGGGAAACGGAGTGGTGGATTCCGTCATAGTGATTCGAGGAAGAAGAGTAGGAGGCAGGATACACCTCACGTAGTGCAGTCTTATGCTGCGGTGACCCCGGATACTCAGAGCAAGTATCCGAAATGTGGACGGTGCAGTAATCATCATTCTCAGGAAGTGAAGTGTTGGGAGTGCAAGAAATGCAAGAAGTTAGGACACACTGATAGGTATTGTCGTGCCCAGAGGGGCAAGTGTTTTGAGTGCGGTTCTACTGAGCATCACAGGGACAAGTGTCCCAAGTTAGCTTCGGCAGGCATTAGTACTACTTCTGGTTCAGGCTCACGTGGTAGAGCTTTTGTTATGGGCGCACATGAGGCACAGCAGGATCCCAGCGTTGTCACGGATACTTTTCTTATATGTGATCAGCCTGCTTTTATTTTATTTGACTCTGGTGCCGATAGGAGTTTCATATCTACCGAGTTTAGGACCATGATTACTTGTACTTCTAGACCATTAGTGCCTACTTTTGAGATAGAGCTAGCCGATGGTAAGTATTTACGTGCCACAGAGATACTTAGTGCTTGTAGGATTAGCTTTGAGGATCATACTTTTCCTATTGACTTAATTCCTATCACGCTGGGTAGTTTCGATGTTATTATTGGGATGGATTGGTTGGCGACACACCGTGCAGAGATCATATGTTTCGAGAAGATGATTCGTATTCCGTTGCCAGTTGGTGGACCGTTGTTAGTTCAGGGAAATAAGGCGGGGAAGCGCCTTAAGATAGTTTCTTGCATGAAGGTTCGGGAGTACATCAAGCGGGATTGCACACTCTTTCTTGCACACATTGTGAAGAAAGACACCGCGGGGCAGATTGAGGAGCAGCCAGTAGTTCGTGACTTTCCTGATGTATTTCCGGAGGACTTACCTGGGTTACCCCCTAGTAGACAGGTAGAGTTTCGTATAGACTTGGTTCCTGGAGCAGCGCCGGTGGCGAAGGCTCCTTATCGGTTAGCACCTTCGGAGATGTTAGAGTTATCGAAGCAGATTCAGGAGTTGGTGGATAAAGGCTTTGTTAGACCGAGTTTCTCTCCTTGGGGAGCGCCGGTACTCTTCGTGAAGAAGAAGGATGGATCTATGAGATTGTGTATCGATTACAGGAAGCTGAATAAGCTGACGGTATCCCTTACCACGTATTGATGACTTGTTCGATCAGCTTCAGGGTTCTTGCTTCTTTTCGAAGATTGATTTACGATCCGGATATCATCAGTTGAGAGTGCAGGAGGAGGACATTCCGAAGACCGCCTTCAGAACGCGTTATGGCCACTTCGAGTTTTTGGTTATGCCTTTCGGTCTTACGAATGCGCCTGCAGCTTTCATGGACATGATGAACCGTATACGTCGTCCTTACCTCGACAAGTTCGTGATCGTTTTCATCGACGATATTCTGATATACTCTCGTAGCCGGGAAGAGCACGAGGAGCATTTGAGACTGGTGTTGGAGTTGCTTAGACAGGAGAAACTTTACGCTAAGTTCTCTAAGTGCGAGTTTTGGTTATCTGCGGTTCAGTTTCTTGGCCACGTGGTCAGTGGTGAGGGTATTCACGTTGATCCTGCCAAGATTGAAGCCGTTAGGGATTGGGTCGCTCCGAAAACACCCACTGAGATCCGGTCATTCTTGGGTTTAGCAGGCTACTATCGTCGTTTCATCGAGAATTTCTCGAAGATAGCCTCGCCTATGACTAAATTGACCCAGAAGAGTGAGGAGTTTGTTTGGGGTGAAGAACAGGAGGAAGCTTTTCAGTCATTGAAGAAGCGGTTGTGTAATGCGCCTATTTTGAGTCTTCCCGAGGGTACCGAGAATTTTGTAGTGTATTGCGACGCATCGCATAAGGGACTCGGCTGTGTACTGATGCAGAATGGGAAAGTGATTGCCTATGCTTCTCGTCAGTTGAAGATTCATGAGCAGAATTACACGACACACGATCTAGAGTTGGGCGCAGTAGTTTTTGCTTTGAAGATCTGGCGCCACTATCTTTATGGTACTAAGTGTACCGTATTCACCGATCATAAGTCGTTACAGCACATCTTCGATCAAAAGATGCTGAATATGAGGCAACGTCGATGGGTCGAGTTACTCAACGATTATGATTGTGAGATTCGCTACCATCCCGGTAAGGCGAATGTTGTAGCCGATGCGTTGAGTCGCAAGGAGTCGGTTAAGCCGGTGAGAATTCGTGCTATGATGGTTTCTATTCAGTCGAGCTTGAAGGCTCGTATTATTCAGGCTCAGCAGGAGGCTCTCACCGAGGATCGCCTTAAGGATGAGGGTTTATTCAGTTTGGCACGACAGTTGGAGCCGAAGGATGACGGGGTGATGTACTTCATGGATCGTATTTGGGTTCCCGTTGGTCTTAGGCAGTTGATTTTAGATGAGGGTCATAAGTCGAATTATTCCGTTCATCCTGGAGCGGATAAGATGTACCATGACCTTAACGAGTTCTATTGGTGGCCTGGCATGAAGCGGACGATTGCCGAGTATGTGGGCAAGTGTTTGACGTGTTCGAAGGTCAAGGCTCAGAACCAGAAGCCTTCCGGCCTTCTTCAGCAGCCCGAGATCCCACAGTGGAAGTGGGAGAGGATCACGATGGATTTTGTTACGAAACTTCCTAGGTCTACAGGAGGTTATGATACTATCTGGGTTATTGTCGATCGGCTGACTAAGTCAGCGCACTTTCTTCCTATTCGTGAAGATTACCGAGTAGAGAAGTTATCTAGATTGTACATCGACGAGATTGTGGCCAAGCATGGCATTCCAGTATCAGTTATTTCAGACCGTGATGCACGATTCACTTCGAGGTTTTGGCAGTCTTTACAGCGATCTTTGGGTACCAAATTAGATATGAGTACGGCTTATCATCCTCAGACAGATGGTCAGAGTGAGCGTACTATTCAGACATTGAAGGATATGCTTCGAGCTTGTGTGTTAGATTTTGGTGGGAGTTGGGATCGACACTTACCATTAGTCGAGTTCTCGTATAACAACAGTTACCACTCCAGCATCAACTGCGCACCATTTGAGGCTCTTTACGGTAGGAAGTGTAGATCTCCGATATGTTGGGCCGAGGTAGGAGACAGTCAGATTACGGGTCCCGAGTTGATTCAGGAGACGACAGATAAGATCTTCAGGATCAAGGATCGTTTGGTAGCCGCCAGAGACCGTCAGAAGAAGTACGCGGATTTGCGTAGGAGACCTTTGGAGTTTCAGATTGGGGATATGGTGTTGTTGAAAGTTTCTCCGTGGAAGGGTGTGTTTCGATTTGAGAAACGCAGCAAGCTTAGTCCACGTTTTACGGGTCCCTTCAGGATTTTGTCCCGTGTTGGTCCAGTGGCTTATCGACTTGAGTTGCCACCTGAGTTGTGCAGTGTGCACAACGTATTTCATGTATCGCATCTCAAGAAGTGCCTTGCTGATGAGACCCTGATTGTACCACTGGAGAAACTACGGTTGGATGACTCGCTTCATGTGATAGAGGAGCCGGTGGAGATTGTTGACCGAGATGTCAAACAGTTACGGCGGAGTCGGATTCCGATAGTGAAGGTCCGATGGAACTCGAAGATTGGAGCTGAGTTTACTTGGGAGCGGGAGGACGAGATGCAGAAGAAGTACCCACATCGTTTTGCTAGCAGCAGTGTTCAGTAGAATTTCGAGGACGAAATTCCTTTTTACTGGGGGATGCTGTGACAATCCGTCTTTTCGAGGTATATTTCATTTATCGATTATTACTCTTTTTATTCGCAATGATTTGGACCCTTGTATTTCGCTTTATTTTACTCACGTTTTTATACATTTGAGTCGGGTTTATGTGTTTTATCACGTTGTCTCTCGAGATGGAAGCTTTAGAATCACCTAAGTGCCTAATATCTAGTATACTCGCGGTATTAAAGTAGTGTGTTTACGCCATATTCGTCGGTTAAGAAAATCATATTTCGAAATTTCGTTACAAAGTTAGTCCTCTAACTTATTCTATTACAAAGTTAGTCCTTTAACGGAGAACTAACGGAATCTATTACAAATCCCATCCTTTAACAAAAAGTTAACAAAATTTGCCAAATAAAAGGCCGGTGCGCAGCACCTACTTGGTAGTTGCGCAGCACCTCCCTTGTTTTTGGTTAAATGCCAAATCGACTTTTTGAGTCAAATTCTTGAGATTCCAAAGCTCCTTTTCACGTGAATTCTGCTGGAACTTGCCCCAAATGGGTGTGATAGGTGAGTTTGTGAATCTAGAGGTGGTTTGTGTTCTCCATGTTACCAAAAATCAAACTTAAACCTCTAAACACTTTATCACTTTTCTTTCATTCTTACTTCATCTAAGCCTTGTTTTCTCTCAACCATTTCCAGAGAAATAAGACCCTTTTTACACCCTCATTGAAGTAAGAATCCAAGTGATTAAAGTGGAGTAACCATCCTTTGCAAATACCTTGTGATTCTACACATTTCGGTAAGTGATTCTTTGTTAAAAATCCTTCATTTTCTTCTATTTTCCTTCCATTTGGTTAGAGTTTTCTAACACATCATCTTATTTCCTTTGTCTTACCAAGCTTCACTTTCGTCGATACACTTGAAGATGGGAAATTCCGGTGACTCTCCTTGAAGAAAACGTTATAGAAAGTTTGGTAAGTAAATCTTCCAAATCTTTCCCCATTTTTCTTCCTTTTGAGAAAGTCTAACATTTCTTCTTATTGTGTATAAATGGAAGCCCTTTTCGTCCTCATATTACTACCACTACCCTTGGAGTTTTTGCTACTTTTCGGTGAAGAACTCCACCTCAAGTTTTGGTAAGTAAATTTCTTCGAATATCATTTACTTTCTCTTTTTGAAACTCCTTACTAATGGTGGATATTTTTCATGATATGGAGTTTACTACCTCCTCACCACCACCAACAAAGTCTCTCTCCGAAATCCTTACAAGTTTCAATCATCAACTCTTCTTGCGGGTGAAATCGGTAAAACCTTCATAACCTCTTATCTTTTTCATTTCATTATCTTTAAATTCGGTTTTAATCCTTGAAAACGGTTAGGTTAACATATTAGACCAACACCTTTCGTTCTCGGAAATTTGGACTTAAAACATGTAAAATACGCAAAGATATGTTATTTACCGAAATTAACGTATTTACTTTATTACTATGTAAAACTACACAAATACATATATATATAACACTTGGTAATTGCTATTTGAACCTAATATAACTTCTGGTCAGAATGTGTTTTAACCTTAAAACGTCAAACGAAGCAGTTTTCAACAAAAACGTAAAATTTGTTAACGGGAATCACCCCGGTGCGCAGCACCTACCCATAGGTGCGCAACACCGGGGGTCTGATCTTCAAAAATTCCATTTTTCGTTACTAATCGACTTGGACTCGTAACATATTGCAACTTTAAACTTATATCAGTAATATATTATGTATAAAAGTACTATATAAGCCAAATACCGTCTTTGGACTCAAAGACATTACCACAATCTTAAATTTTATCGAAATAATTAAACAAACGTTTTACTTATGTTTTACAACAAATCGTTTAAAACCGTATAACTCATTTTTTTTTTACTCTACCATTCTGAAATAAAAGTCTTTTACTCCTAAATTGTCAAAGTTATATTTCAAATCCAAAATCGTCAATTTTGACTTTTCTATATAATCTTTGACTTTGACTTTTCTATAAATTGTTGACTTTGACTTTGACCAAGTCAACATCTTTGACTTTGACCAAGTCAACATCTTCGACGTTGACTTTGGTCGATTTCAATAAACTTTGGTAACAGTATTCCTTTCAATCGATGTTCCTGTTAATCAAGTTCGGCTCGGAATGTTATTCCTCTCTAATAGTCATTATGACGTGAAATTATCGATATTTTCCTATCGTCCCTATCGGCGCGGAACATCGTCACCTTGAACCGTCATCACGACTCGACTTGGAAATCGTTGGAATACTTTAATAAATCTTAAATACTAAACTTAACCGACAAGGCTAAACCGTACTATGTTAATGAGATACTTAGACCATGTTACGTTATTTTAGGGCACTTAGGCGGCGGATTACTAGCTCCTTATTGATTTTACACCCGATATCTTGCCGAGCTTATCTAGTGAGTTATTCGTAGCCCCTTTTCTCTTATTATTACGAAAGTACCTATGGGTTTTTAAAATTTGGGTGTTCATTTTAAAATGGTATATTCGATTTGATTGAGTTTTTTATGGATTAAATGGCTTCCAATACTATTCTTAAGACAATCTTAATTCTATTGTAACGTAGGGGATTATTTGACATCAATATCACACACCTAAACGTAATTCTAACTCGTACGGGATGTAATCTAGGTTTTACAATAAAATAAGCGTTTTATTGGGTATAAATTGGTTTGAATAGTTGATATAGGTAATTTTAAAGTTTAATAGGGTAGTGTGGAAGTTTGGATTAGAAACGGAAATGTATGGTACGGTTTTGTAAAATTAGTTTTCGAAAGTACCTATGGGTTTTTAAAATTTGGGTGTTGATTTTAAAATGGTATATTCGATTTGATTAAGTTTTTTATGGATTAAATGGCTTCAAATACTATTCTTAACACATTCTTAATGCTATTGTAACGTAGGGGATTATTTGACATCAATATCACACACCTAAATGTAATTCTAACTCGTACGGGATGTAATCTAGGTTTTATAACAAAATAAGAGTTTTATTGGGTATAAATTGGTTTGAATAGTTGACATAGGTAATTTTAAAGTTTATTAGGGTAGTGTGGAAGTTTGGATTAGAAACGGAAATGTATGGTACGGTGTTGTAAAATTAGTTTTTGAAAATACCTATGGGTTTTTAAAATTTGGGTTTTGATTTTAAAATGGTATATTCGGTTTGATTGAGTTTGTTATAGATTAAATAGCTTCAAATACTATTCTTAAAACATTCTTAATGCTATTGTAACGTAGGGGATTATTTGACATCAATATCACACACCTAAACGTAATTCTAACTCGTACGGGATGTAATCTAGGTTTTACAATAAAATAAGCGTTTTATTGGGTATAAATTGATTTGAATAGTTGATATTGGTAATTTTAAAGTTTATTAGGGTAGTGTGGAAGTTTGGATTAGAAACGGAAATGTATGGTACGGTTTTGTAAAATTAGTTTTCGAAAGTACCTATGGGTTTTTAAAATTTGGGTGTTGATTTTAAAATGGTATATTCGATTTGATTGAGTTTTTTATGGATTAAATGGCTTCAAATACTATTCTTAAGACATTCTTAATGCTACTGTAACGTAGGGGATTATTTGACATCAATATCACACACCTAAACGTAATTCTAACTAGTACGGGATGTAATCTAGGTTTTACAATAAAATAAGCGTTTTATTGGGTATAAATTGGTTTGAATAGTTGATATAGGTAATTTTAAAGTTTATTAGGGTAGTGTGGAAGTTTGGATTAGAAACGGAAATGTATGGTACGGTGTTGTAAAATTAGTTTTTTAAAGTACCTATGGGTTTTTAAAATTTGGGTTTTGATTTTAAAATGGTATATTCGGTTTGATTGAGTTTTTTATGGATTAAATGGCTTCAAATACTATTCTTAAGACATTCTTAATGCTATTGTAACGTAGGGGATTATTTGACATCAATATCACACACCTAAACGTAATTCTAACTCGTACGGGATGTAATCTAGGTTTTACAATAAAATAAGCGTTTTATTAGGTATAAATTGGTTTGAATAGTTGATATAGGTAATTTTAAAGTTTATTAGGGTAGTGTGGAAGTTTGGATTAGAAACGGAAATGTATGGTACGGTGTTGTAAAATTAGTTTTTTGAAAGTACCTATGGGTTTTTAAAATTTGGGTTTTGATTTTAAAATGGTATATTCGATTTGATTGAGTTTTTTATGGATTAAATGGCTTCAAATACTATTCTTAAGACATTCTTAATGCTATTGTAACGTAGGGGATTATTTGACATCAATATCACACACCTAAACGTAATTCTAACTCGTACGGGATGTAATCTAGGTTTTACAATAAAATAAGCGTTTTATTGGGTATAAATTGGTTTGAATAGTTGATATAGGTAATTTTAAAGTTTATTAGGGTAGTGTGGAAGTTTGGATTAGAAACGGAAATGTATGGTACGGTGTTGTAAATTAGTTTTTGAAAGTACCTATGGGTTTTTAAAATTTGGGTTTTGATTTTAAAATGGTATATTCGATTTGATTGAGTTTTTTATGGATTAAATGGCTTCAAATACTATTCTTAAGACATTCTTAATGCTATTGTAACGTAGGGGATTATTTGACATCAATATCACACACCTAAACGTAATTCTAACTCGTACGGGATGTAATCTAGGTTTTACAATAAAATAAGCGTTTTATTGGGTATAAATTGGTTTGAATAGTTGATATAGGTAATTTTAAAGTTTATTAGGGTAGTGTGGAAGTTTGGATTAGAAACGGAAATGTATGGTACGGTGTTGTAAAATTAGTTTTCGAAAGTACCTATGGGTTTTTAAAATTTGGGTGTTGATTTTAAAATGGTATATTCGATTTGATTGAGTTTTTTATGGATTAAATGGCTTCAAATACTATTCTTAAGACATTCTTAATGCTATTGTAACGTAGGGGATTATTTGACATCAATATCACACACCTAAACGTAATTCTAACTCGTACGGGATGTAATCTAGGTTTTACAATAAAATAAGCGTTTTATTGGGTATAAATTGGTTTGAATAGTTGATATAGGTAATTTTAAAGTTTATTAGGGTAGTGTGGAAGTTTGGATTAGAAACGGAAATGTATGGTACGGTGTTGTAAATTAGTTTTTGAAAGTACCTATGGGTTTTTAAAATTTGGGTTTTGATTTTAAAATGGTATATTCGATTTGATTGAGTTTTTTATGGATTAAATGGCTTCAAATACTATTCTTAAGACATTCTTAATGCTATTGTAACGTAGGGGATTATTTGACATCAATATCACACACCTAAACGTAATTCTAACTCGTACGGGATGTAATCTAGGTTTTACAATAAAATAAGCGTTTTATTGGGTATAAATTGGTTTGAATAGTTGATATAGGTAATTTTAAAGTTTATTAGGGTAGTGTGGAAGTTTGGATTAGAAACGGAAATGTATGGTACGGTGTTGTAAAATTAGTTTTTGAAAGTACCTATGGGTTTTTAAAATTTGGGTTTTGATTTTAAAATGGTATATTCGATTTGATTGAGTTTTTTATGGATTAAATGGCTTCAAATACTATTCTTAAGACATTCTTAATGCTATTGTAACGTAGGGGATTATTTGACATCAATATCACACACCTAAACGTAATTCTAACTCGTACGGGATGTAATCTAGGTTTTACAATAAAATAAGCGTTTTATTGGGTATAAATTGGTTTGAATAGTTGATATAGGTAATTTTAAAGTTTATTAGGGTAGTGTGGAAGTTTGGATTAGAAACGGAAATGTATGGTACGGTGTTGTAAAATTAGTTTTTGAAAGTACCTATGGGTTTTTAAAATTTGGGTTTTGATTTTAAAATGGTATATTCGATTTGATTGAGTTTTTTATGGATTAAATGGCTTCAAATACTATTCTTAAGACATTCTTAATGCTATTGTAACGTAGGGGATTATTTGACATCAATATCACACACCTAAACGTAATTCTAACTCGTACGGGATGTAATCTAGGTTTTACAATAAAATAAGCGTTTTATTGGGTATAAATTGGTTTGAATAGTTGATATAGGTAATTTTAAAGTTTATTAGGGTAGTGTGGAAGTTTGGATTAGAAACGGAAATGTATGGTACGGTGTTGTAAAATTAGTTTTTGAAAGTACCTATGGGTTTTTAAAATTTGGGTTTTGATTTTAAAATGGTATATTCGATTTGATTGAGTTTTTTATGGATTAAATGGCTTCAAATACTATTCTTAAGACATTCTTAATGCTATTGTAACGTAGGGGATTATTTGACATCAATATCACACACCTAAACGTAATTCTAACTCGTACGGGATGTAATCTAGGTTTTACAATAAAATAAGCGTTTTATTGGGTATAAATTGGTTTGAATAGTTGATATAGGTAATTTTAAAGTTTATTAGGGTAGTGTGGAAGTTTGGATTAGAAACGGAAATGTATGGTACGGTGTTGTAAAATTAGTTTTTGAAAGTACCTATGGGTTTTTAAAATTTGGGTTTTGATTTTAAAATGGTATATTCGATTTGATTGAGTTTTTTATGGATTAAATGGCTTCAAATACTATTCTTAAGACATTCTTAATGCTATTGTAACGTAGGGGATTATTTGACATCAATATCACACACCTAAACGTAATTCTAACTCGTACGGGATGTAATCTAGGTTTTACAATAAAATAAGCGTTTTATTGGGTATAAATTGGTTTGAATAGTTGATATAGGTAATTTTAAAGTTTATTAGGGTAGTGTGGAAGTTTGGATTAGAAACGGAAATGTATGGTACGGTGTTGTAAAATTAGTTTTTGAAAGTACCTATGGGTTTTTAAAATTTGGGTTTTGATTTTAAAATGGTATATTCGATTTGATTGAGTTTTTTATGGATTAAATGGCTTCAAATACTATTCTTAAGACATTCTTAATGCTATTGTAACGTAGGGGATTATTTGACATCAATATCACACACCTAAACGTAATTCTAACTCGTACGGGATGTAATCTAGGTTTTACAATAAAATAAGCGTTTTATTGGGTATAAATTGGTTTGAATAGTTGATATAGGTAATTTTAAAGTTTATTAGGGTAGTGTGGAAGTTTGGATTAGAAACGGAAATGTATGGTACGGTGTTGTAAAATTAGTTTTTGAAAGTACCTATGGGTTTTTAAAATTTGGGTTTTGATTTTAAAATGGTATATTCGATTTGATTGAGTTTTTTATGGATTAAATGGCTTCAAATACTATTCTTAAGACATTCTTAATGCTATTGTAACGTAGGGGATTATTTGACATCAATATCACACACCTAAACGTAATTCTAACTCGTACGGGATGTAATCTAGGTTTTACAATAAAATAAGCGTTTTATTGGGTATAAATTGGTTTGAATAGTTGATATAGGTAATTTTAAAGTTTATTAGGGTAGTGTGGAAGTTTGGATTAGAAACGGAAATGTATGGTACGGTGTTGTAAAATTAGTTTTTGAAAGTACCTATGGGTTTTTAAAATTTGGGTTTTGATTTTAAAATGGTATATTCGATTTGATTGAGTTTTTTATGGATTAAATGGCTTCAAATACTATTCTTAAGACATTCTTAATGCTATTGTAACGTAGGGGATTATTTGACATCAATATCACACACCTAAACGTAATTCTAACTCGTACGGGATGTAATCTAGGTTTTACAATAAAATAAGCGTTTTATTGGGTATAAATTGGTTTGAATAGTTGATATAGGTAATTTTAAAGTTTATTAGGGTAGTGTGGAAGTTTGGATTAGAAACGGAAATGTATGGTACGGTGTTGTAAAATTAGTTTTTGAAAGTACCTATGGGTTTTTAAAATTTGGGTTTTGATTTTAAAATGGTATATTCGATTTGATTGAGTTTTTTATGGATTAAATGGCTTCAAATACTATTCTTAAGACATTCTTAATGCTATTGTAACGTAGGGGATTATTTGACATCAATATCACACACCTAAACGTAATTCTAACTCGTACGGGATGTAATCTAGGTTTTACAATAAAATAAGCGTTTTATTGGGTATAAATTGGTTTGAATAGTTGATATAGGTAATTTTAAAGTTTATTAGGGTAGTGTGGAAGTTTGGATTAGAAACGGAAATGTATGGTACGGTGTTGTAAAATTAGTTTTCGAAAGTACCTATGGGTTTTTAAAATTTGGGTTTTGATTTTAAAATGGTATATTCGATTTGATTGAGTTTTTTATGGATTAAATGGCTTCAAATACTATTCTTAAGACATTCTTAATGCTATTGTAACGTAGGGGATTATTTGACATCAATATCACACACCTAAACGTAATTCTAACTCGTACGGGATGTAATCTAGGTTTTACAATAAAATAAGCGTTTTATTGGGTATAAATTGGTTTGAATAGTTGATATAGGTAATTTTAAAGTTTATTAGGGTAGTGTGGAAGTTTGGATTAGAAACGGAAATGTATGGTACGGTGTTGTAAAATTAGTTTTCGAAAGTACCTATGGGTTTTTAAAGGTTTTGTGTTGATTTTAAAATGGTATATTCGATTTGATTGAGTTTTTTATGGATTAAATGGCTTCAAATACTATTCTTAAGACATTCTTAATGCTATTGTAACGTAGGGCATTATTTGACATCAATATCACACACCTAAACGTAATTCTAACTCGTACGGGATGTAATCTAGGTTTTACAATAAAATAAGCGTTTTATTGGGTTCCGTCCTTAGTTAGTCTAATATGCCTGTAGATCATTACCGCATTTTACTGAAAAATTTAAAACTTGATTATTACTACTGTTACGAAATTAAAAGTTACGTTTTCTAGTATAAGATGACTTCTATGTTATGTGTGTATACTTGTTATGATGCTTTCGTTAGTTAAGTGCACAATAGATAGTCCCACTAGTAGAGCTCCTAGATAAATTAACGGGAAATTTATGTCTTCGTACTATAAGTGGATTTGGGTATATCTAAGTTTATACCTCGTTTACGAATCTCTATTGATAAATGTATAACAAATTCCTACTTATCGCTCGTTTCTAGATTTCGTCTATAGTTTTACTTTCTACGTCTCGTTGGACATTCGTTTTCTACTTTTTCCTTCACCGAGTTAAAAATGGGTTGTGGTTTTAATTAAAAGATCGGGCTTTAGCCTAGTCTTAACATTTTGCTAGTCAAAACCCATTAAAAAAAAATTAACATTTACTTTAAACCTAATAATACTTAAACAAAATAATTAAAACCCTAAACCATTTTTGCTTCCATTCCCGTCACCCCCTTGAACCCTAATCCGCCACCCACATACCTCTCCCTCTTACAGTCGATTTCAGCCATCATCGCCACCAGATTCGAGCCTCTATGCCATCATTGATTTCATATTCGTCATCATCTATTTGATCAAGGTAATGTGTCTAATTTTCTTGTGTTTTCTCCTAAATCCGAAACCCTAAATAGGGTTCTCTATAATATGTCATTACTAACAATCA
This sequence comes from Senecio squalidus, assembly GCA_910822075.1. Taxonomy (NCBI): domain Eukaryota; kingdom Viridiplantae; phylum Streptophyta; class Magnoliopsida; order Asterales; family Asteraceae; genus Senecio; species Senecio squalidus. Next base: position 19,608 of record CAJVGC010000239.1, read on the forward strand.
CCCAATCGATTGCTGGCAGTCTTTCACCATCATCGAGCCCCTCTTATTCTCTACTGAATTCGTCATCAAAGGCAGCCACTCGTTCTAGGTATGGTGTATTATTTCTGGTGTAATTGCTTAACCGAAGATATTATTATGGGTGATTTCGATTCATTGTGCAACTTCTGTTGTGTGTGATGACCAGCGAGTTCTCCACCTTCGAGCAGCCCCTCTTCAGCCTCATAATCGTGTTCTTCATCATCAGTAGTCGTAGCTTAATTGGTCCGTTTGTTTTGGTTAAATTCATGATTTTGATTTCATAAATAAAACCCTAAATTCTTTGTTTAATTGCGGTGTTGGTTCTTTATTCGTCGGTTGTTTACTTCATTGTGTTTTGTGAGATTGTACATCGTGATTTCAGACCTATAATAAGCTGTACTAATACCTTAAACCAATACATTCGGGTCTCGTTCATAAATCGTCGATTAAAATCCTAAATTAAAAGATTATTCGTGGGTTTGAAAACTTGCTGATTGAAATTTCGACCTGTCTTGCTCGAGCTGTAGCTTTAAAATGATTTTGAACCGTTGACTGTGGCCTAAACGAATATTGTAGCCCTTATTTTCTAGTTTTCGGAAATATAAGGTAGGTCGTCTAGATGTTTCTAAAACTCCCAGAAACTAAATATTTGTAAACATGTTTGAAACAGAATCATTATTCTTAGCTGCTGCTTTTAGCTATTTTGTTTAATAAATATCTCTCGGGTCTTTTCGAATTAGCTTCTGTAGTCTAAACATAAAATGTAGCCCTTTCTTTGTAGTTTTCAGATATATAAAATACATCGTCTAATTGTTTTCCAAGCTCCCAGAATCTGTAAAATAGTGGACATAGGTTTCTGTTCGTGATCAGCCTTGTAGTTCCGTGTTCTAGGAGTCATAAGTTAGTCATAAGTCCGCCTTGTTGAAAATGTGTATAAAGAAATGTTGTAGGATTTTGAGTTATCTTTCAAATGGGAGTGGTCTCATCGTCTAATTCATTATCAAACTCCCTAGAACTGGTTTTTAGTGAACATGGGTCTAATCTGGATTTTTCGAGTAAAATTACTAGGTTTAATAATCTATTTCGTGTAACCATTTAGATAACCTAAAAAGTGATTAAATAGATATATTATAAGTTAATAACAGGTTTATAAGGTGTTAAAAGTATTTATCATGTCTACATCTAAATTATACAACTCTAAAACGTAAAAAACTCAACTTATACAAACATACCGTTTTTGGACAGATTAAGTAACTAGTTTTGTTTTTATCATATCTCCTCCATAACGAACTCCTTATAATTCATTTTTAACGAACGTATGTGTTCGTCGAGAAATTGTGTCGTTTCATCCAAAGTCTAATCGTCGAATCTTTACTTACGTTTCTACCTTTATCTAGCGGAGCTCTAGGACTAGTGAGGACACTACTTGTGATCTACATACTACGCCCATTACATACATTTCCGATTTTATCGCTCATTCGATAAGGTGAGTTCATTGCCCCTATTCTATACTGCTTTACGTGTTTTATACTAATCGGGGGGAAGTAAAACTCAACTTACTATTTTAAGAAAACGGATACTATTTTCAAACTTACCATAAATAGATATTTCTATTTATGGAAACTTACTATTTTTGGAAACTTTATATTTCAGGAAATGTACTACTTTCGATAAACTTACTATAAATAGAACTTCCTATTTATAGAAACTTACCACTTTTAGAAACTTACTATTTTTGGAAACTTTCCATTTTTGGAAACTTACTACAAATTGGATTTCATAAAATGTTTACAAACTTATGCATGCTTTCAAAATACTACGAGATTACTATTGTGGGATTACGGTTACTTCAAACGTGCTCATTAGTAGATATGTTCTACTAATGGAGTCTTCTAAACGTGCTCACTAGTAGATGGGTTCTACTAGTGGAGTCTTCTAAACGTGCTCGTTAGTAGAGATGATCTACTAACGGAGTCTTCTAAACGTGCACATTAGTACTAATGGTGTCTTCATACGGTAGCGTGGCTACTACTACTGATATTGTGGGTTTGCTATTATATTCCTTACTTATACATGCATATGCTTACCTATATTAATTACTTCTGAATTGAGATGCAATTGCTTGTTAATTACTATTTTTAGAAACATTTCTACTTTCGGAAACTTACTAAATTTAGAAACTTTATTTTCAAATGTTTACTAAACCATTTTATTACATACTCGATGAACTCGCTCAACCTTTGTGTTGACTTTTTAGTTTTACTTTCAGGTAATGATCATGCATAGGATCTAGCTGGACTGGACTCCTAGAGACTTAGAGTTACTCTTGCATTGTGGCTTGTTTATGATACATTCATTTTACTTATATTTCGGGCTTGCATGCCTAAGTACTTTATTTTCATTTTCGGATTTATTTTGGATATTGTTTCATTGTAGTGATTGACGTAATTGTGTACCAAGGGGTTTTACCTTGGACATGGCGACGTCATGACATACGAATTTTATTTATTTCATATAGATTGTTTCTTTATTTACTAATGTGTTATGACGATCGCCAATCAGTTGCACTCTGCGTTTCCGCCACTGGCGGGGTGTGACAAAATTGGTTTGAATAGTTGATATAGGTAATTTTAAAGTTTATTAGGGTAGTGTGGAAGTTTGGATTAGAAACGGAAATGTATGGTACGGTGTTGTAAAATTAGTTTTTGAAAGTACCTATTGGTTTTTAAAATTTGGGTTTTGATTTTAAAATGGTATATTCGATTTGATTTAGTTTTTTATGGATTTAATGACTTCAAATACTATTCTTAAGACATTCTTAATGCTATTGTAACGTAGGGGATTATTTGACATCAATATCACACACCTAAACGTAATTCTAACTCGTACGGGATGTAATCTAGGTTTTACAATAAAATAAGCGTTTTATTGGGTATAAATTGGTTTGAATAGTTGATATAGGTAATTTTAAAGTTTATTAGGACAGTGTGGAAGTTTGGATTAGAAACGGAAATGTATGGTACGGTTTTGTAAAATTAGTTTTCGAAAGTACCTATGGGTTTTTAAAATTTGGGTGTTGATTTTAAAATGGTATATTCGATTTGATTGAGTTTTTTATGGATTAAATGGCTTCAAATACTATTCTTAAGACATTCTTAATGCTATTGTAACGTAGGGGATTATTTGACATCAATATCACACACCTAAACGTAATTCTAACTCGTACGGGATGTAATCTAGGTTTTACAATATAATAAGCGTTTTATTAGGTATAAATTGGTTTGAATAGTTGTTATAGGTAATTTTAAAGTTTATTAGGGTAGTGTGGAAATTTGGATTAGAAACGGAAATGTATGGTACGGTTTTGTAAAATTAGTTTCTGAAAGTACCTATGGGTTTTTAAATTTGGGTGTTGATTTTAAAATGGTATATTCGATTTGATTGAGTTTTTTATGGATTAAATGGCTTCAAATACTATTCTTAAGACATTCTTAATGCTATTGTAACGTAGGGGATTATTTGACATCAATATCACACACCTAAACGTAATTCTAACTCGTACGGGATGTAATCTAGGTTTTACAATAAAATAAGCGTTTTATTGGGTATAAATTGGTTTGAATAGTTGATATAGGTAATTTTAAAGTTTATTAGGGTAGTGTGGAAGTTTGGATTAGAAACGGAAATGTATGGTACGGTGTTGTAAAATTAGTTTTGAAAGTACCTATGGGTTTTTAAAATTTGGGTTTTGATTTTAAAATGGTATATTCGATTTGATTGAGTTTTTTATGGATTAAATGGCTTCAAATACTATTCTTAAGACATTCTTAATGCTATTGTAACGTAGGGGATTATTTGACATCAATATCACACACCTAAACGTAATTCTAACTCGTACGGGATGTAATCTAGGTTTTACAATAAAATAAGCGTTTTATTGGGTATAAATTGGTTTGAATAGTTGATATAGGTAATTTTAAAGTTTATTAGGGTAGTGTGGAAGTTTGGATTAGAAACGGAAATGTATGGTACGGTGTTGTAAAATTAGTTTTCGAAAGTACCTATGGGTTTTTAAAATTTGGGTGTTGATTTTAAAATGGTATATTCGATTTGATTGAGTTTTTTATGGATTAAATGGCTTCAAATACTATTCTTAAGACATTCTTAATGCTATTGTAACGTAGGGGATTATTTGACATCAATATCACACACCTAAACGTAATTCTAACTCGTACGGGATGTAATCTAGGTTTTACAATAAAATAAGCGTTTTATTAGGTATAAATTGGTTTGAATAGTTGATATAGGTAATTTTAAAGTTTACTAGGGTAGTGTGGAAGTTTGGATTAGAAACGGAAATGTATGGTACGGTGTTGTAAAATTAGTTTTCGAAAGTACCTATGGGTTTTTAAAATTTGGGTTTGATTTTAAAATGGTATATTCGATTTGATTGAGTTTTTTATGGATTAAATGGCTTCAAATACTATTCTTAAGACATTCTTAATGCTATTGTAACGTAGGGGATTATTTGACATCAATATCACACACCTAAACGTAATTCTAACTCGTACGGGATGTAATCTAGGTTTTACAATAAAATAAGCGTTTTATTGGGTATAAATTGGTTTGAATAGTTGATATAGGTAATTTTAAAGTTTATTAGGGTAGTGTGGAAGTTTGGATTAGAAACGGAAATGTATGGTACGGTGTTGTAAAATTAGTTTTCGAAAGTACCTATGGGTTTTTAAAATTTGGGTTTTGATTTTAAAATGGTATATTCGATTTGATTGAGTTTTTTATGGATTAAATGGCTTCAAATACTATTCTTAAGACATTCTTAATGCTATTGTAACGTAGGGGATTATTTGACATCAATATCACACACCTAAACGTAATTCTAACTCGTACGGGATGTAATCTAGGTTTTACAATAAAATAAGCGTTTTATTGGGTATAAATTGGTTTGAATAGTTGATATAGGTAATTTTAAAGTTTATTAGGGTAGTGTGGAAGTTTGGATTAGAAACGGAAATGTATGGTACGGTGTTGTAAAATTAGTTTTTTGAAAGTACCTATGGGTTTTTAAAATTTGGGTTTTGATTTTAAAATGGTATATTCGATTTGATTGAGTTTTTTATGGATTAAATGGCTTCAAATACTATTCTTAAGACATTCTTAATGCTATTGTAACGTAGGGGATTATTTGACATCAATATCACACACCTAAACGTAATTCTAACTCGTACGGGATGTAATCTAGGTTTTACAATAAAATAAGCGTTTTATTGGGTATAAATTGGTTTGAATAGTTGATATAGGTAATTTTAAAGTTTATTAGGGTAGTGTGGAAGTTTGGATTAGAAACGGAAATGTATGGTACGGTGTTGTAAAATTAGTTTTTGAAAGTACCTATGGGTTTTTAAAATTTGGGTTTTGATTTTAAAATGGTATATTCGATTTGATTGAGTTTTTTATGGATTAAATGGCTTCAAATACTATTCTTAAGACATTCTTAATGCTATTGTAACGTAGGGGATTATTTGACATCAATATCACACACCTAAACGTAATTCTAACTCGTACGGGATGTAATCTAGGTTTTACAATAAAATAAGCGTTTTATTGGGTATAAATTGGTTTGAATAGTTGATATAGGTAATTTTAAAGTTTATTAGGGTAGTGTGGAAGTTTGGATTAGAAACGGAAATGTATGGTACGGTGTTGTAAAATTAGTTTTTGAAAGTACCTATGGGTTTTTAAAATTTGGGTTTTGATTTTAAAATGGTATATTCGATTTGATTGAGTTTTTTATGGATTAAATGGCTTCAAATACTATTCTTAAGACATTCTTAATGCTATTGTAACGTAGGGGATTATTTGACATCAATATCACACACCTAAACGTAATTCTAACTCGTACGGGATGTAATCTAGGTTTTACAATAAAATAAGCGTTTTATTGGGTATAAATTGGTTTGAATAGTTGATATAGGTAATTTTAAAGTTTATTAGGGTAGTGTGGAAGTTTGGATTAGAAACGGAAATGTATGGTACGGTGTTGTAAAATTAGTTTTTGAAAGTACCTATGGGTTTTTAAAATTTGGGTTTTGATTTTAAAATGGTATATTCGATTTGATTGAGTTTTTTATGGATTAAATGGCTTCAAATACTATTCTTAAGACATTCTTAATGCTATTGTAACGTAGGGGATTATTTGACATCAATATCACACACCTAAACGTAATTCTAACTCGTACGGGATGTAATCTAGGTTTTACAATAAAATAAGCGTTTTATTGGGTATAAATTGGTTTGAATAGTTGATATAGGTAATTTTAAAGTTTATTAGGGTAGTGTGGAAGTTTGGATTAGAAACGGAAATGTATGGTACGGTGTTGTAAAATTAGTTTTTGAAAGTACCTATGGGTTTTTAAAATTTGGGTTTTGATTTTAAAATGGTATATTCGATTTGATTGAGTTTTTTATGGATTAAATGGCTTCAAATACTATTCTTAAGACATTCTTAATGCTATTGTAACGTAGGGGATTATTTGACATCAATATCACACACCTAAACGTAATTCTAACTCGTACGGGATGTAATCTAGGTTTTACAATAAAATAAGCGTTTTATTGGGTATAAATTGGTTTGAATAGTTGATATAGGTAATTTTAAAGTTTATTAGGGTAGTGTGGAAGTTTGGATTAGAAACGGAAATGTATGGTACGGTGTTGTAAAATTAGTTTTTGAAAGTACCTATGGGTTTTTAAAATTTGGGTTTTGATTTTAAAATGGTATATTCGATTTGATTGAGTTTTTTATGGATTAAATGGCTTCAAATACTATTCTTAAGACATTCTTAATGCTATTGTAACGTAGGGGATTATTTGACATCAATATCACACACCTAAACGTAATTGATGTAATCTAGGTTTTACAATAAAATAAGCGTTTTATTGGGTATAAATTGGTTTGAATAGTTGATATAGGTAATTTTAAAGTTTATTAGGGTAGTGTGGAAGTTTGGATTAGAAACGGAAATGTATGGTACGGTGTTGTAAAATTAGTTTTTGAAAGTACCTATGGGTTTTTAAAATTTGGGTTTTGATTTTAAAATGGTATATTCGATTTGATTGAGTTTTTTATGGATTAAATGGCTTCAAATACTATTCTTAAGACATTCTTAATGCTATTGTAACGTAGGGGATTATTTGACATCAATATCACACACCTAAACGTAATTCTAACTCGTACGGGATGTAATCTAGGTTTTACAATAAAATAAGCGTTTTATTGGGTATAAATTGGTTTGAATAGTTGATATAGGTAATTTTAAAGTTTATTAGGGTAGTGTGGAAGTTTGGATTAGAAACGGAAATGTATGGTACGGTGTTGTAAAATTAGTTTTTGAAAGTACCTAATTTGGGTTTTGATTTTAAAATGGTATATTCGATTTGATTGAGTTTTTTATGGATTAAATGGCTTCAAATACTATTCTTAAGACATTCTTAATGCTATTGTAACGTAGGGGATTATTTGACATCAATATCACACACCTAAACGTAATTCTAACTCGTACGGGATGTAATCTAGGTTTTACAATAAAATAAGCGTTTTATTGGGTATAAATTGGTTTGAATAGTTGATATAGGTAATTTTAAAGTTTATTAGGGTAGTGTGGAAGTTTGGATTAGAAACGGAAATGTATGGTACGGTGTTGTAAAATTAGTTTTTGAAAGTACCTATGGGTTTTTAAAATTTGGGTTTTGATTTTAAAATGGTATATTCGATTTGATTGAGTTTTTTATGGATTAAATGGCTTCAAATACTATTCTTAAGACATTCTTAATGCTATTGTAACGTAGGGGATTATTTGACATCAATATCACACACCTAAACGTAATTCTAACTCGTACGGGACAATAAAATAAGCGTTTTATTGGGTATAAATTGGTTTGAATAGTTGATATAGGTAATTTTAAAGTTTATTAGGGTAGTGTGGAAGTTTGGATTAGAAACGGAAATGTATGGTACGGTGTTGTAAAATTAGTTTTTGAAAGTACCTATGGGTTTTTAAAATTTGGGTTTTGATTTTAAAATGGTATATTCGATTTGATTGAGTTTTTTATGGATTAAATGGCTTCAAATACTATTCTTAAGACATTCTTAATGCTATTGTAACGTAGGGGATTATTTGACATCAATATCACACACCTAAACGTAATTCTAACTCGTACGGGATGTAATCTAGGTTTTACAATAAAATAAGCGTTTTATTGGGTATAAATTGGTTTGAATAGTTGATATAGGTAATTTTAAAGTTTATTAGGGTAGTGTGGAAGTTTGGATTAGAAACGGAAATGTATGGTACGGTGTTGTAAAATTAGTTTTGAAAGTACCTATGGGTTTTTAAAATTTGGATTTTAAAATGGTATATTCGATTTGATTGAGTTTTTTATGGATTAAATGGCTTCAAATACTATTCTTAAGACATTCTTAATGCTATTGTAACGTAGGGGATTATTTGACATCAATATCACACACCTAAACGTAATTCTAACTCGTACGGGATGTAATCTAGGTTTTACAATAAAATAAGCGTT
>CAJVGC010000240.1:0-26037 GCA_910822075.1 Senecio squalidus
TAGAAATTGTAATGTATGGAAAGGTTTTTAGAAAATTAGGGTTTAAAAGTCCCTATGGGTTTTTAGAATTAGGGTTTTGATTTTAAAAGGATATTTTTTGTTTGATTGAGTTTATTATGGATGAAATGGCTTCTAATATCCTTTTTCAGACATTCTTAATGCTATTGTGACCTACGGGATTATGAAACATGAATATCACCCACCTTAACCGTGAATCTAACTCGTACCGGATGAAATATAGGTTTTATAAGGAAATGAGGGTTTTAATGGGTATAACGTGGTTTGGATTGTTGATTTCGGTTATTTTAAAGTTTATTATGGTAGTGTGGGAGTATGGACTAGAAATTGTAATGTATGGTAAGCTTTTAGAAAATTAGGGTTTAAAAGTACCTATGGTTTTTAGAATTAGGGTTTTAATTTTAAAAGGGTATTTTTTGTTTGATTGAGTTTTTTATGGATGAATTGGCTTCTAATATCCTTCTTCGGACATTCTTAATGCTATTGTGACCTACGGGATTATGAAACATGAATATCACCCACCTAAACCGTGAATCTAACTCGTACCGGATGAAATATAGTTTTTATAAGGAAATGAGGGTTTTAATGGGTATAACGTGGTTTGGATTGTTGATTTCGGTTATTATAAAGTTTATTAGGGTAGTGTGGGAGTTTGGACTAGAAATTGTAATGTATGGAAAGGTTTTTAGAAAATTAGGGTTTAAAAGTACCTATGTGTCACACCCCGCTTGGTAGCGGAAACGCGAGATGTTCCAGTTATAATATCAAAGTCAAGATTACAACAACATAACCGATAAACAAAACATTAAATTAAATTGATCATGCCAAATGTTACAAAATACATCAATAAGTCAAGGCGATGAGACGCCAAGTACGAATACAATTCCAAAAGAAATCAACAAAAGGATCGTCATGGAAATTACAATAAACAATTCAAATTCAAATTCCCCAAAAGCAAGCGATCCAAAAATAAACTATGGCATGATCACGGAAATCCTCAATTTCCTGCAAAGCGTTAAAACGACATCAACAACATGTTGGTGAATTATTCGCAATTTATAAGTAAAAGTTGACCCATCGACAAGTTTCGATAAATTCCAAAATCATATAACAATTCGTATCATTATCATCATATTGTATCTTGATATATATCTTGTTGTCAACCCTAGTGAGGATACCATGCTTAGATTAGTCATACACCTCGATCCTTACCACACAATAAAGTCCCCTCTTCTAAGGTGAGTCAATCCAAAGGTAATCGAATAATATACCGGTCATAACATCTACCCATAGGAGCATCCTACCGAGCGATGAGGGTTAGGTATAATAACCCATATAGCTATAAATATGAAACCGTTGGGCATAAAGCTTAACGAGTGTATTAGGGGTGCCACCAAGGCAACAAAGACTCCTAATCTAAAGCAGACCTATTCAACTAGGTAACAAGATAATCAACAAAGTCCCGCATACAAGCAGACAATTTTATAAAATACGCTTTACAGCCCAAAAATATTTAAGACAAGGGCTACGAATAACTCACTGATAAAGCTTCAGCAAACAAATATCGGGTACACCAAACACAGAGCTACTACTCCACCGCCTAAGTGCCTTAAACAATAAACAACATAGTCTCAGTATCCATATAAGTCTAGGTCCGGTTTAGCCTTGTCGGTTAAGATAACGTTTAATATAATATTCCAACGTTTAATAAATCGAATAAGGATGACGGATTAAGAAGACGATGCTCCGCGCCAGAAAAGGGCCGATCGTAGGATATCGATCTTTCACGTCAACAGCGACCGTTGAAAGCAAATGATAACTCCGAGTCGAAAGGATTATTAATATAAATGTTCATTAAGTTGACCAAGATTAAAGATGTTGACTTATGAAAGTCAAAGGTCAATTATGTTGACTTATGAAAGTCAAATTTCAAACATGTTGACTTATAAGAGTCAAACGTCAATTAAGTTGACTTATTAAAGTCAAAATCAATTTAAAAGTCCAATTTGACACTTTGAATAATTTGAAGTGCTTCATACCAAAATGTTTTGAGTAAAATGTCTTCCAAAACCATTTATAAAGTTTGTCGTAAAATCACATTTTGATGACTTAAAACAATGATTAAATTGAGACGAAGTTTAAAGTATCGCAAGGGTTTAAAATGTCCATTTAAGTAATATTATGACATTCGAGATTGCGTGGGTGTCTTTGAGTCCAAAGACAATGTTTTTGTATAATATGTTACTTTGGTATACAATTTATTTACATAAGTGTTTTAAGTCGTAAAAAGTTGTGAGATGAAATTTCGGCAGCGCTTCCGCGCCATAAAATATTAGTCCATTTATTCAATCACTTTCCCGCTTATCAACAATGCATTTTAAACCATTATGCATAATACATAATACCATATTTAGCTTTACATAATACTTTGGTTACTTATATTTTAACATATTGTCCAACTTTAGTCCAAATCGATCAAACGCACGAGTGTTGGTCTAATAATTTATCCTAACCGATTTTCAAGGCTAAAACCGAATAATACACATATAATGAAATTGAATGCACCAAATGTCACCATTATTACTGTTTTTACTCATCTCAGCCCCATAATATTATTGACAAAAGTCCAGAACGTGAATACAAGTTTTAATCGAGTAAACGACACATTTTCGGGAGGTCAGCAGCCCGGTGCTGCGCACCTGGGCACAGGTGCTGCGCACCTGGCTGCTGCCATTTTCCCGATTTGTGTTTTTCTTGCAAAAATCGTTTTGTAACTCAAAGATCTCGACATGCAACCAGTAGATAACTTATAAAACATCATTTTTATAGTTTCTAAATAACTTTTACCCACAAGAACATAGATCTAAGTAGTGTTTACACAAAAATCGTTTTTTGTAAACCAAGTGGTATAAATCCTTACAAAAACTCGTTTTTATGGCTTAGATCAAACATGCAATTAAAGATTTGAATAAAAACAGTAAAAAGGAAGAAATCTACCGAAGGAAACACTTGGATGATGAGTTTGGCCGGATTTGAGCTTCAAAACCTTTGCAAAAGTGGTCCTTTATCGGTATAAACAACACCCCTTTGATTCACTTGAAGTCTAGAACGTTTTGTATGGATTAGAAATGGATTTTGATGGTGCAAAGCTTCTGGAAATGGGGTTTGATAGAGAGAAAACTAGAGAGAAAATGGAGAAAGTAAATGTGTGTGTGTGTTTTTGGGATTAAGAAAATGAAAAAGAAAAGAAATGAAAGAGAAGGGTAATGATACCCTTTGGGACTGCTAAAATGGCAGAAATCAGAGCACATGCTCGATTTTTGATTGGTTGGGTTATTACAAAAACGAGGCAAGGACCAAAAGTGTAAAATTTTGAATTCTGGCAAAGAGGTGCTGCGCACCTATGACCTGGTGCTGCGCACCGGGTGATTTCCAGCATTTCCTGATTTTCGTTTTCGCGATCGTTAAGGAGTTTCGTTCGTCGAAAGTTCCCGATTCTTTTTGCGTTGAACTTAGGAAAGTTCATACTTTGATTTACTTTATATTAGGTTCATTTAATATTAAAATTTCACTTTTGATTTCGAGATTCGCACGATTTCGGTAAAAGGGTACGCAAGAGTAAAAGTGCGATAACTCGCGGATAAAGGATCCGATAACCGACAAATTTGGCATAAACCTTCTAACTTATATTTATGAGGATACTAACTAATTGGCACTTAGGTAAAATAATATTAACACGTCCCGAGGGACAAATCAGTAAATACCAGAACCCGATAATCAATAACAGTAAATCGTGAGCAAAACAAAGCGTAACACAAGGGTCGAAATCAATTGCGAATAATATTAAAATAATGACGGTAACTCAAGTACCTCAAATTGACGGGACGTCACACAATAGCATTAAGAATGTCTGAAAGAAGGATATTAAAAGCCATTTCATCCATACAACACTCAATCAAACAAAAAATACCATTTTAATCATAATCCTAATTCTAATAATCCATAGCTACTTTAAAACCCTAATTTCCTAAAAACCCTACCATAAATTACCATTTCTAGTCCATACTCCCATACCACCCTAATATACTTCATAAATAACTAATAAACAATCCAAACCAGGTTATACCCATTAAAACCCTCATTTCCTTATAAAACCTATATTTAATCCGGTACGAGTTAGAATCACGGTTTAGGTAGGTGATATTCATGTTTCATAATCCCGTAGGTCACAATAGCATTAAGAATGTCTGAAGAAGGATATTAAAAGTCATTTCATCCATAAAAAACCTAATCAAACAACAAATACCCTTTTAAAATCAAAACCCTAATTCTAAAAACCCATAGGTAATTTTAAACACTAATTTTCTAAAAACCTTACCATACATTACAATTTCTAGTCCATACTCCCACACTACCCTAATAAACTTCATAATTACCGAAATACACAATCCAAACCACGTTATACCCATTAAAACCCTCATTTCCTTATAAAACCTAGATTTCATCCGGTACGAGTTAGAATCGCGGTTTAGGTGGGTGATATTCATGTTTCATAATCCCGTAGGTCAAAATAGCGTTAAGAATGTCTGAAGAAGTATATTAGAAGCCATTTCATCCATAAAAAACTCAATCAAACATAAAATACCCTTTTAAAATTTAAACCCTAATTCTAAAAATCCATTGGTACTTTAAAACCCTAATTTTCTAAAACCCTACCATAAATTGCCATTTCTAGTCCATACTCCCATACCACCCTAATATACTTCATAATTACCCAATCAACAATCCAAACCAGGTGATACCAATTAAAACCCTCATTTCCTTAAAAAATCTAGTTTTCATCCGTTACAAGTTAGAATCACGGTTTAGGTGGGTGATATTCATGTTTCATAATCCCGTAGGTCACAATAGCATTAAGAATGTCTGAAGAAGGATATTAAAAGCCATTTCATCCATAAAAAACCTAATCAAACAACAAATACCCTTTTAAAATCAAAACCCTAATTCTAAAAACCCATAGGTAATTTTAAACACTAATTTTCTAAAAACCTTACCATACATTACAATTTCTAGTCCATACTCCCACACTACCCTAATAAACTTCATAATTACCGAAATACACAATCCAAACCACGTTATACCCATTAAAACCCTCATTTCCTTATAAAACCTAGATTTCATCCGGTACGAGTTAGAATCGCGGTTTAGGTGGGTGATATTCATGTTTCATAATCCCGTAGGTCAAAATAGCGTTAAGAATGTCTGAAGAAGTATATTAGAAGCCATTTCATCCATAAAAAACTCAATCAATCAAAAAATACCCTTTTAAAATTTAAACCCTAATTCTAAAAATCCATTGGTACTTTAAAACCCTAATTTTCTAAAACCCTACCATAAATTGCCATTTCTAGTCCATACTCCAATACCACCCTAATATACTTCATAATTACCCAATCAACAATCCAAACCAGGTGATACCAATTAAAACCCTCATTTCCTTAAAAAATCTAGTTTTCATCCGTTACAAGTTAGAATCACGGTTTAGGTGGGTGATATTCATGTTTCATAATCCCGTAGGTCACAATAGCATTAAGAATGTCTGAAGAAGGATATTAAAAGCCATTTCATCCATAAAAAACCTAATCAAACAAAAAATAACCTTTTAAAATCAAAACCCTAATTCTAAAAACCCATAGGTACTTTTAAACCCTAAATTTCTAAAAACCTTACCATACATTACAATTTCTTGTCCATACTCCCACACTACCCTAATAAACTTCATAATTACCGAAATCAACAATCCATACCACGTTATACCCATTAAAACCCACATTTCCTTATAAAACCTAGATTTCATCTAGTACGAGTTAGAATCACGGTTTAGGTGGGTGATATTCATGTTTCATAATCCCGTAGGTCAAAATAGCATTAAGAATGTCTGAAGAAGGATATTAGAAGCCATTTCATCTATAAAAAACTCAGTTAATCAAAAAGTACCCTTTTAAAATCAAAACCCTAATTCTAAAAACCCATCTATACCCTAATTTTCTAAAAACCTTACCATACATTACAATTTTTAGTCCATGCTCCCACACTACCCTAATAAACTTCATAATTACCAAAAACAAACAATCCAAACCATGTTATACCCATTAAAACCCTTATTTCCGTATAAAACCTAGATTTCATCTAGTACAAGTTAGAATCACGGTTTAGGTTGGTGATATTCATGTTTCATAATCTCGTAGGTCAAAATAGCGTTAAGAATGTGTGGAGAAGGATATTAGAAGCCATTTCATCCATACAACATTCAATCAAACAAAATACTGCCTTTTAAAATCAAAACCCTAATTCTAAAAATCCATATGTACTTTAAAACCCTAATTTTATAAAAAGCCTACCATAAATTACCATTTCTAGTCCATACTCCCATACCACCCTAATATACTTCATAATTACGTAATCAACAATCCAAACCAGGTTATACCCATTAAAACCCTCATTTCCTTATAAAACCTATATTTCATCCGATACGAGTTAAAATCACGGCTTAGATGGGTGATATTCATGTTTCATAATCCCGTTGGTCACAATAGCATTAAGAATGTCTGAAAGAAGGATATTAAAAGCCATTTCATCCATACAACACTCAATCAAACAAAAAATACCCTTTTAATCATAATCCTAATTCTAATAATCCATAGCTACTTTAAAACCCTAATTTCCTAAAAACCCTACCATAAATTACCATTTCTAGTCCATACTCCCATACCACCCTAATATACTTCATAAATACCTAATAAACAATCCAAACCAGGTTATACCCATTAAAACCCTCATTTCCTTATAAAACCTATATTTAATCCGGTACGAGTTAGAATCGCGGTTTAGGTAGGTGATATTCATGTTTC
Organism: Senecio squalidus; assembly: GCA_910822075.1. Lineage (NCBI taxonomy): Eukaryota > Viridiplantae > Streptophyta > Magnoliopsida > Asterales > Asteraceae > Senecio > Senecio squalidus. The sequence continues at coordinate 6,930 of CAJVGC010000240.1, forward strand.
ATAATCCCGTAGGTCACAATAGCATTAAGAATGTCTGAAGAAGGATATTAAAAGCCATTTCATCTATAAAAAACCTAATCAAACAAAAAATACCCTTTTAAAATCAAAACCCTAATTCTAAAAACCCATAGGTAATTTTAAACACTAATTTTCTAAAAACCTTACCATACATTACAATTTTTAGTCCATACTCCCACACTACCATAATTAACTTCATAATTACCAAAAACAAACAATCCAAACCATGTTATACCCATTAAAACACTCATTTCCGTATAAAACCTAGATTTCATCTAGTACAAGTTAGAATCATGGTTTAGGTTGGTGATATTCATGTTTCATAATCTCGTAGGTCAAAATAGAGTTAAGAATGTGTCACACCCCGCCAGTGGCGGAAACGAAGAGTGCAACTGATTGGCATTCGTAATAACACAATAGTAAATAAAGAAATAATCTATATGAAAAAAAAATATTCGTGTGTCATGACGTGGCCATGTCCAAGGTAAAACCCCTTGGTACACAATTACGTCATTCACTACAATGCAACAACATCCAAAATAAATTCAAAAGTAAATATAAATTACTTAGGCATACAAACCCGAAATAAAGTTAATAATAAAATAAGAATCCAAGCCACCATGCATGAAAGTAACTCTAAGTCTCTAGGAGTCCTATCCAGCTAGATCCTATGCCTGATCAATACCTGAAAGTAAAACTTAAAAGTCAACACAAAGGTTGAGCGAATTCATCGAGTGGTAAGTAAGAAAATGTAAGTAAACAGTTTTTTTTAATCTCAAGTACAACAGTAGTATAAGAAAAGCGTGTAACTAATGCGTAAGTAGTAAAGTAGTAACCATATAGAGAATAGTAATCATATCCAACGAACACAGTGACACGCCTCGGTAGTGCCCTGTAAGTGATACGCCCGTCGGCAATATCGAATATGAACACTGTCCTTGACGCGCCTCGGCAACGCCAAGTCAGTATGACACGCATCGGCTGTGTCGAATGCTACCCTTAGTACGCCTCGGCAGTACTAAGTTAGCTAGCTCATATGAAGGTACTGAATAAACCCCACCATAACCAGTATCTCGTATAAGTTTGAAAAGTGCATTAGATTTTGTTACACGTTTTATGAAATCCAGTTCGTAGTAAGTTTCCGAAAATAGTAAGTTTCTAAAAGTAGTAAGTTTCTATATATAGGAAGTTCTATTTATAGTAAGTTTATCGAAAGTAGTAAATTTCCCGAATTAGAAAGTTTCCAGAAATAGTAAGTTTGTAAATCGTTTAGTTGAGTTTTACTTCCCCCCGTTTAGTTTAAAATAAGAAAGCAGTAAATATGGGGCGATGAACTCACCTCGGTAAAGCAATGACAGAAGTACTCAAGTAGTGTAGTGTATGTAAATGAGGTAGGTCGCAAGCTAGTCTCGTCTATAGATGAGCTTTCCCTAAATTGTAATAATCCTTATGAGTATGCTAAAAATAGAAATTATTCTCGTTTAGGACTCAAGTTGAGTTGTTTGAATGTCCAGTTTAAAGAACACGTTAACGAATTACACAAGTAGGTTTTTAAGAAAGAGTTGTAAAAATTCAGCGAGTACCCTTGGCACGGAAACGGTCATATCTGGAGTTCGGAAAGGAGTTGGATGATGAATCTTATATCCACGTAAACTAGACTCAGAGGGCTATGTCATAGAGCCTGTAATTAGTCCATTAGGGTGTGTTATGAAAAACTTATACCCGAAACAAGACTGACACTACAAACTGACAAAGCTCACGAGTAGGTGTTTTTAAGACGACACAACTTGAGTTAAAGACATAGTTAGGGAACGAATAATATATGTACTTAAACTAGATGAAAAGTAATACTACAAGGAACTTTGAATCATTTAAATTGAATTAAAAATCTTTAATTTATGATGGTTGCAAAACGGCTAGTTAGTCGTTTGAAATATAAAACGTTTTTACCTTTAAAGACGCATTAATCAACCCGAAAGTTTATATAACTATATTATCTGTTTAAAACTCATTTATATTCAGGTTAACCTTGATTCGCATCATTTCATCATATGCTAAGTCGTTATAATCGTTTAAGTTATTAATCTTAGTTATCGGCAAATTTTCAGTTTGACCAACGTTCAGTAAATTGAAATTTTAGAGAGTTCTACGAACAATTAGACAACGAAACCAATTTTCCCATAAACTAGACTCCAAGACCTACAACTTTGGCTTTTATACCTGATTAGAATTCAAGACGGTTTAGTAGTTATGACTTTTGTAAAACAGGTGAACACAACAGCTATCTTAGCAAATTCAGATTAGACCAATGTGTATTAAAACGCAGATTCTGGGAGTTCTAAAATGTTTCAGATTACGAATCTTATATTTTTGAAAACTAGATTTGAAGAGCTACAATTTTTGTTTAGACAACTTTTTCAAACTCAATTTGATTATGAGATATTCAGTAAACAAAAAGAGTTAAATTTCAGATCAGCAAGTTTTAATATTGGATACAACTTAGTTAACAAATTAGGGTTTTTGATGAGACGAATTACTAACGAGTTCATGAGTGGTTCATACACATTATTAGCAGATTTAGAAGGTGTTCTAATTCAGAATCAACGACATGATCAATCCAAACAACAACACACAACCGTCAATACGTTAACAAAATAGATTAGGGTTTTTATACCTTAGGTTTTGAGTGGCACGAAAGGAGCTTGGTTCTTGATCTTAGACCTGAACTTTAGAGTGACCTAGGCCCCGAGAATTTGACCACCAAGCTGATGGATTGAAAAGGTTGATGATCCAGGAGTAGGAGGGCTGTTTGGAGGCTGACGTGATGGTGATAAATGTCACCAAACACTTACACAACGAGGTGATGAAAGCTACAAAGAAAACAGGCCATACAACCATGAAGATGATTATAGTGTTTCGGCTGTAGGAGATCTAGAACAAAGAAAAGAATACACCACTTACCAACACACGCTGATGTTGTTATAGACGTTCAAGACTCCAAGAAACAATGAAGATGATGGCTGGTCTTGGACACCATGTGACGGGAAGAAGGAGGAAAACAATAGGGTTTTTCAATATAATTGATATACATGGGAGGGATAACAAAATTAATGTCACATGAAGGGTTCTTTTTATTTTTATTTTTTTTGTGTGTGTGGGGAACACACGGCTAAACAGCCCAAACAACCATATGGTGGCTGAAATTCAAGCCCAAGATATCACAACAAATACTACATTAACTAGCCCAAGAGTGAGTGAAAGAATTTCCCGAAACGAAGTCGAACCGAAGACGAGACTCGAAGTTTAATTAAACTTATTGTACATTAGTTTAAATCTTTGAATGAAGTTTCCTACAAGTTAGATAATGTTTACATACTACAGTTATGAATAAAATCTAGACAATGGATTAAATTCGTTAAGTCGTCTTAGAAGCTCATCTATTGGGGACTATCTATTTGTGCACCTAAAGCTTAACACAAAATCATACACGTAACATAACTCATAGCATACATCAGAAAACATATTTCAATCCCGTATCAATAGTAATGATCAAGTTTTAAATTTTCAGTAAAATACGGTAATGATCTAAAGGCATATTGGACTAACTAAGGACGGAGAGAGTGACGGTTGTCACAGTATACCCCACTTAAAAGAATTTCGTCCCGAAATTCAAGTAGAAGATACCGTCACGAAACAGATCATCGAAAGGTACATGCTCATAATCAAAAGTAAGTATCAGTATGCGTTTCAAGTAATATCAGAATTTTATAAGAATGTACTAGCATGGGTATTCGGATTCTGCTGCTCCTCTGCAGCTCTCGGCATGTAGGCTCTGGCACGAGCCCGAGTGTTTGGTCCACTCTGATTTCCTTGGTTTCCTGGAGCGCTCTGGGGTGGATCAGCGTGATCAACAGTTCCGTTCTTGTGAGGACAATCTCGAAGAAAATGACCGGTACTTCCGCAACAAAAACTGGAATTTAGCCTCAATGCATTCACTGGTACGGCAACAACAGACCTAGAACGAAAATCCTTGGACAAGTGGCCTCTCCTGTGGCATAGCGAACAACTACATATCATGTGCTCCTCATGGTGATAATTACACTTCTGACATAGAGGAAGTGTACGAGTATAACCAGATTTCGACTCCTGCTAGATTGAATTGAATCTCGTTTAACTTCCTTGGACTTTCCCTGCTCCTCGTCACTGCGATCTTTCCTCTTCTCGTCCGACATTTCACCGTCTCGAACCACATCATCGGTGATAGCTCCAGTCCACTGAATAGCACTCTGAATGGTAAAAGTTTCAATACTCCTCAACGACCGACGAACTTCGGGGTGCAAACCATAGATGAAACATACGCTAGTATAAAAGAAATTATGAATTTTAAGAAATGGATATGATCAATAAGTCAATCATAAGAACTTTAGGTATGTTTTGTATTACGACTATAAACATGGTCATGTAAACATATATATGACCCGCTATGGATATAATTACGTTGGCCACCCATAATTATATACACCTCGCCTCATATACATGTCCACTTCCCATGTTCATTATCATAATATTAACATATTCGAATCAAGAAATTGAAATATGAGATTTTAATTGAGGTTCCAAAATAGTATCCAAAAGATGTGATCAAAGAAACATAAATGAAAAGAATAAATCCATAAAACAAAATTCTTTCAATGTCGAAAGCCAATATTGGTCGCCGTCTTCCTTAGGCGAATGAGTCGTCGCGTACGAGTAGTGAGACGTAATGAAATCAATGAAAAAAAAATCCTAAAAGAATCTATATGAAGGACACCTAGTTATAGTCTAGGCCAAACCACCTAGTTCTCTATAACCATGTGCTCTGATACCAATCTGTCACACCCCGCCAGTGGCGGAAACGCAGAGTGCAACTGATTGGCGATCGTCATAACACAATAGTAAATAAAGAAATAATCTATATGAAAAAAAAATATTCGTGTGTCATGACGTCGCCATGTCCAAGGTAAAACCCCTTGGTACACAATTACGTCATTCACTACAATGCAACAACATCCAAAATAAATTCAAAAGTAAATATAAATTACTTAGGCATACAAACCCGAAATAAAGTTAATAATAAAATAAGAATCCAAGCCACCATGCATGAAAGTAACTCTAAGTCTCTAGGAGTCCTATCCAGCTAGATCCTATGCCTGATCAATACCTGAAAGTAAAACTTAAAAGTCAACACAAAGGTTGAGCGAATTCATCGAGTGGTAAGTAAGAAAATGTAAGTAAACAGTTTTTTTTAATCTCAAGTACAACAGTAGTATAAGAAAAGCGTGTAACTAATGCGTAAGTAGTAAAGTAGTAACCATATAGAGAATAGTAATCATATCCAACGAACACAGTGACACGCCTCGGCAGTGCCCTGTAAGTGATACGCCCGTCGGCAATATCGAATATGAACACTGTCCTTGACGCGCCTCGGCAACGCCAAGTCAGTATGACACGCATCGGCTGTGTCGAATGCTACCCTTAGTACGCCTCGGCAGTACTAAGTTAGCTAGCTCATATGAAGGTACTGAATAAACCCCACCATAACCAGTATCTCGTGTAAGTTTGAAAAGTGCATTAGATTTTGTTACACGTTTTATGAAATCCAGTTCGTAATAAGTTTCCGAAAATAGTAAGTTTCTAAAAGTAGTAAGTTTCTATAAATAGGAAGTTCTATTTATAGTAAGTTTATCGAAAGTAGTAAATTTCCCGAATTAGAAAGTTTCCAGAAATAGTAAGTTTGTAAATCGTTTAGTTGAGTTTTACTTCCCCCCGTTTAGTTTAAAATAAGAAAGCAGTAAATATGGGGCGATGAACTCACCTCGGTAAAGCAATGACAGAAGTACTCAAGTAGTGTAGTGTATGTAAATGAGGTAGGTCGCAAGCTAGTCTCGTCTATAGATGAGCTTTCCCTAAATTGTAATAATCCTTATGAGTATGCTAAAAATAGAAATTATTCTCGTTTAGGACTCAAGTTGAGTTGTTTGAATGTCCAGTTTAAAGAACACGTTAACGAATTACACAAGTAGGTTTTTAAGAAAGAGTTATAAAAATTCAGCGAGTACCCTTGGCACGGAAACGGTCATATCTGGAGTTCGGAAAGGAGTTGGATGATGAATCTTATATCCACGTAAACTAGACTCAGAGGGCTACGTCATAGAGCCTGTAATTAGTCCATTAGGGTCTGTTATGAAAAACTTATACCCGAAACAAGACTGACACTACAAACTGACCAAGCTCACGAGTAGGTGTTTTTAAGACGACACAACTTGAGTTAAAGACATAGTTAGGGAACGAATAATATATGTACTTAAACTAAATGAAAAGTAATACTACAAGGAACTTTGAATCATTTAAATTGAATTAAAAATCTTTAATTTATGATGGTTGCAAAACGGCTAGTTAGTCGTTTGAAATATAAAACGTTTTTACCTTTAAAGACGCATTAATCAACCCGAAAGTTTTTATAACTATATTATCTGTTTAAAACTCATTTATATTCAGGTTAACCTTGATTCGCATCATTTCTTCATATGCTAAGTCGTTATAATCGTTAGTATTAATCTTAGTTATCGGCAAATTTTCAGTTGACCAACGTTCAGTAAATTGAAATTTTAGAGAGTTCTACGAACAATTAGACAACGAAACCAATTTTCCCATAAACTAGACTCCAAGACCTACAACTTTGGCTTTTATACCTGATTAGAATTCAAGACGGTTTAGTAGTTATGACTTTTATAAAACAGGTGAACACAACAGCTATCTTAGCAAATTCAGATTAGACCAATGTGTATTAAAACGCAGATTCTGGGAGTTCTAAAATGTTTCAGATTACGAATCTTATATTTTTGAAAACTAGATTTGAAGAGCTACAATTTTTGTTTAGACAACTTTTTCAAACTCAATTTGATTATGAGATATTCAGTAAACAAAACGAGTTAAATTTCAGATCAGCAAGTTTTAATATTGGATACAACTTAGTTAACAAATTAGGGTTTTTGATGAGACGAATTACTAACGAGTTCATGAGTGGTTCATACACATTATTAGCAGATTTAGAAGGTGTTCTAATTCAGAATCAACGACATGATCAATCCAAACAACAACACACAACAGTCAATACGTTAACAAAATAGATTAGGGTTTTTATACCTTAGGTTTTGAGTGGCACGAAAGGAGCTTGGTTCTTGATCTTAGACCTGAACTTTAGAGTGACCTAGGCCCCGAGAATTTGACCACCAAGCTGATGGATTGAAAAGGTTGATGATCCAGGAGTAGGAGGGCTGTTTGGAGGCTGACGTGATGGTGATAAATGTCACCACACACTTACACAACGAGGTGATGAAAGCTACAAAGAAAACAGGCCATACAACCATGAAGATGATTATAGTGTTTCGGCTGTAGGAGATCTAGAACAAAGAAAAGAATACACCACTTACCAACACACGCTGATGTTGTTATAGACGTTCAAGACTCCAAGAAACAATGAAGATGATGGCTGGTCTTGGACACCATGTGACGGCAAGAAGGAGGAAAACAATAGGGTTTTTCAATATAATTGATATACATGGGAGGGATAACAAAATTAATGTCACATGAAGGGTTCTTTTTATTTTTATTTTTTTTGTGTGTGTGGGGAACACACGGCTAAACAGCCCAAACAACCATATGGTGGCTGAAATTCAAGCCCAAGATATCACAACAAATACTACATTAACTAGCCCAAGAGTGAGTGAAAGAATTTCCCGAAACGAAGTCGAACCGAAGACGAGACTCGAAGTTTAATTAAACTTATTGTACATTAGTTTAAATCTTTGAATGAAGTTTCCTACAAGTTAGATAACGTTTACATACTACAGTTATGAATAAAATCTAGACAATGGATTAAATTCGTTAAGTCGTCTTAGAAGCTCATCTATTGAGGACTATCTATTTGTGCACCTAAAGCTTAACACAAAATCATACACGTAACATAACTCATAGCATACATCAGAAAACATATTTCAATCCCGTATCAATAGTAATGATCAAGTTTTAAATTTTCAGTAAAATACGGTAATGATCTAAAGGCATATTGGACTAACTAAGGACGGAGAGAGTGACGGTTGTCACAGAATGTGTGGAGAAGGATATTAGAAGCCATTTCATCTATACAACATTCAATCAAACAAAATATACCCTTTTAAAATCAAAACCCTAATTCTAAAAATCCATATGTACTTTATCAAACAAACAATCCATACAATACAATTTCTAGTCCATACTCCCACACTACCCTAATAAACTTCATAATTACCAAAAACAAACAATCCAAACCATGTTATACCCATTAAAACCCTTATTTCCGTATAAAACCTATATTTCATCCGGTACGAGTTAGAATCACGGTTTAGGTGGGTGATATCATGTTTCATAATCCCGTAGTTCAAAATAGCATTAAGAATGTCTGAAGAAGGATATTAGAAGCCATTTCATCCATAAAAAACTCAATCAAACAAAAAATACCCTTTTAAAATCAAAACCCTAATTCTAAAAACCATAGGTACTTTTAAACCCTAATTTTCTAAAAACCCTTACCATACATTACAATTTCTAGTCCATACTCCCACACTACCCTAATAAACTTCATAATTACCGAAATCAACAATCCAAACCACGTTATACCCATTAAAACCCTCATTTCCTTATAAAACCTAGATTTCATCCGGTACGAGTTAGAATCACGGTTTAGGTGGGTGATATTCATGTTTCATAATCCCGTAGGTCAAAATAGCATTAAGAATGTCTGAAGAAGGATATTAGAAGCCATTTCATCCATAAAAAACTCAATCAAACAAAAATACCCTTTTAAAATCAAAACCCTAATTCTAAAAACCCATAGGTTCCCTAATTTTCTAAAAACCTTACCATACATTACAATTTTGAGTCCATACTCCCACACTACCCTAATAAACTTCATAATTACCAAAAGCAAACAATCAAAACCATGTTATACACATTAAAACCCTCATTTCCGTATAAAACCTAGATTTCAACTAGTACAAGTTTAAATCACGGTTTAGGTTGGTGATATTCATGTTTAATAATCCGTAGGTCAAAACAACGTTAAGAATGTGTGAAGAAGGATATTAGAAGCCATTTCTTCCATACAACACTCAATCAAACAAAATATACCCTTTTAAAAATCAAAACCCTAATTCTAAAAATCCATATGTACTTTAAAACCCTAATTTTCTAAAAACCCTACCATAAATTACCATTTGTAGTCCATACTCCCATACGACCCTAATATACTTTATAATTACGTAATCAACAATCCAAACCAGGTTATACCCATTAAAACCATCATTTCCTTATAAAACCTATATTTCATCCGGTACGAGTTAGAATCACGGTTTAGATGGGTGATATTTTCATGTTTCATAATCCCGTTGGTCACAATAGCATTAAGAATGTCTGAAGAAGGATATTAAAAGCATTTCATCCATAAAAAACCCAATCAAACAAAAAATACCATTTTAAAATCAAAACCCTAATTCTAAAAACCCATAGGTACTTTTAAACCCTAATTTTCTAAAAACCTTACCATACATTACAATTTCTAGTCCATACTCCCACACTACCCTAATAAACTTCATAATTACCGAAATCAACAATCCAAACCACGTTATACCCATTAAAACCCTCATTTCCTTATAAAACCTAGATTTCATCCGGTACGAGTTAGAATCACGGTTTAGGTGGGTGATATTCATGTTTCATAATCTCGTAGGTCAAAATAGCATTAAGAATGTCTGAAGAAGGATATTAGAAGCCATTTCATCCATAAAAACTCAATCAAACAAAAAATACCCTTTTAAAATCAAAACCCTAATTCTAAAAACCCATAGGTACTTTTAAACCCTAAATTTCTAAAAACCTTACCATACATTACAATTTCTAGTCCATACTCCCACACGACCCTAATAAACTTCATAATTGGCGAAATCAACAATCCAAACCACGTTATACCCATTAAAACCCACATTTCCTTATAAAACCTAGATTTCATCTGGTACGAGTTAGAATCACGGTTTAGGTGGGTGATATTCATGTTTCATAATCCCGTAGGTCAAAATAGCATTAAGAATGTCATAAGAAGGATATTAGAAGCCATTTCATCCAAAAAAACTCAATTAAACAAAAAATACCCTTTTAAAATCAAAACCCTAATTCTAAAAACCCTTCTATACCCTAATTTTCTAAAAACCTTACCATACATTAGAATTTTTAGTCCATACTCCCACACTACCCTAATAAACTTCATAATGACCAAAAACAAACAATCCAAACCATGTTATACCCATTAAAACCCTCATTTCCGTATAAAACATAGATTTCATCTAGTACAAGTTAGAATCACGGTTTAGGTTGGTGATATTCATGTTTCATAATCCCGTAGGTCAAAATAGCGTTAAGAATGTGTGAAGAAGGATATTAGAAGCCATTTCATCCATACAACACTCAATCAAACAAAATATACCCTTTTAAAATCAAAACCCTAATTCTAAAAATCCATATGTACTTTAAAACCCTAATTTTCTAAAAACCCTACCATAAATTACCATTTCTAGTCCATACTCCCATACCACCCTAATATACTTCATAATTACGTAATCAACAATCCAAACACGGTTATACCCATTAAAACCCTCATTTCCTTATAAAACCTATATTTCATCCGGTACGAGTTAGAATCACGGCTTAGATGGGTGATATTCATGTTTCATAATCCCGTTGGTCACAATAGCATTAAGAATGTCTGAAAGAAGGATATTAAAAGTCATTTCATCCATAAAAACCCAATCAAACAAAAAATACCTTGTTAAAATCAAAACCCTAATTCTAAAAACCCATAGGTAATTTTAAACCCTAATTTTCTAAAAACCTTACCATACATTACAATTTCTAGTCCATACTCCCACACTACCCTAATAAACTTCATAATTACCGAAATCAACAATCCAAACCACGTTATACCCATTAAAACCCTCATTTCCTTATAAAACCAAGATTGCATCCGGTACGAGTTAGAATCACTGTTTAGGTGGGTGATATTCATGTTTCATAATCCCGTAGGTCAAAATAGCATTAAGAATGTCTGAAGAAGGATATTAGAAGCCATTTCATCCACACAACACTCAATCAAACAAAAAATACCCTTTTAAAATCATAACCCTAATTCTAAAAATCCATAGCTACTTTAAAACCCTAATTTTCTAAAAACCCTACCATAAATTACCATTTCTAGTCCATACTCCCATACCACCCTAATATACTTTATAATTACGTAATCAACAATCCAAACCAGGTTATACCCATTAAAACCCTCATTTCCTTATAAAACCTATATTTCATCCGGTACGAGTTAGAATCACGGTTTAGATGGGTGATATTCATGTTTCATAATCCGTTGGTCACAATAGCATTAAGAATGTCTGAAGAAGGATATTAAAAGCCATTTCATCCATAAAAAATCCCAATCAAACAAAAAATACCATTTTAAAATCAAAACCCTAATTCTAAAAACCCATAGGTACTTTTAAACCCTAAATTTCTAAAAACCTTACCATACATTACAATTTCTAGTCCATACTCCCACACTACCCTAATAAACTTCATAATTACCGAAATCAACAATCCAAACCACGTTATACCCATTAAAACCCTCATTTCCTATAAAACCTAGATTTCATCCGGTACGAGTTAGAATCACGGTTTAGGTGGGTGATATTCATGTTTCATAATCCCGTAGGTTAAAATAGCATTAAGAATGTCTGAAGAAGGATATTAGAAGCCATTTCATCCATAAAAAACTCAATCAAACAAAAAATACCCTTTTAAAATCAAAACCCTAATTCTAAAAACCCATAGGTACTTTTAAACCCTAAATTTCTAAAAACCTTACCATACATTACAATTTCTAGTCCATACTCCCACACTACCCTAATAAACTTCATAATTACCGAAATCAACAATCCAAACCACGTTATACCCACTAAAACCCTCATTTCCTTATAAAACCTAGATTTCATCTGGTACGAGTTAGAATCACGGTTTAGGTGGGTGATATTCATGTTTCATAATCCCGTAGGTCAAAATAGCATTAAGAATGTCATAAGAAGGATATTAGAAGCCATTTCATCCATAAAAAACTCAATTAAACAAAAAATACCCTTTTAAAATCAAAACCCTAATTCTAAAAACCCATAGGTACTTTTAAACCCTAAATTTCTAAAAACCTTACCATACATTACAATTTCTAGTCCATACTCCCACACTACCCTAATAAACTTCATAATTACCGAAATCAACAATCCAAACCACGTTATACCCATTAAAACCCACATTTCCTTATAAAACCTAGATTTCATCCAGTACGAGTTAGAATCACGGTTTAGGTGGGTGATATTCATGTTTCATAATCCCGTAGGTCAAAATAGCATTAAGAATGTCTGAAGAAGGATATTAGAAGCCATTTCATCTATAAAAACTCAATTAAACAAAAAATAACCTTTTAAAATCAAAACCCTAATTCTAAAAACCCATCTATACCCTAATTTTCTAAAAACCTTACCATACATTACAATTTTTAGTCCATACTCCCACACTACCCTAATAAACTTCATAATTACCGAAATCAACAATCCAAACCACGTTATACCCATTAAAACCCTTATTTCCGTATAAAACCTAGATTTCATCTAGTACAAGTTAGAATCACGGTTTAGGTTGGTGATATTCATGTTTCATAATCTCGTAGGTCAAAATAGCGTTAAGAATGTGTGGAGAAGGATATTAGAAGCCATTTCATCCATACAACATTCAATCAAACAAAATATACCCTTTTAAAATCAAAACCCTAATTCTAAAAATCCATATGTACTTTAAACCCTAATTTTCTAAAAACCCTACCATAAATTACCATTTCTAGTCCATACTCCCATACCACCCTAATATACTTCATAATTACGTAATCAACAATCCAAACCAGGTTATACCCATTAAAACCCTCATTTCCTTATAAAACCTATATTTCATCCGGTACGAGTTAAAATCACGGCTTAGATGGGTGATATTCATGTTTCATAATCCCGTTGGTCACAATAGCATTAAGAATGTCTGAAAGAAGGATATTAAAAGCCATTTCATCCATACAACACTCAATCAAACAAAAAATACCCTTTTAAAATCATAATCCTAATTCTAATAATCCATAGCTACTTTAAAACCCTAATTTCCTAAAAACCCTACCATAAATTACCATTTCTAGTCCATACTCCCATACCACCCTAATATACTTCATAAATACCTAATAAACAATCCAAACCAGGTTATACCCATTAAAACCCTCATTTCCTTATAAAACCTATATTTAATCCGGTACGAGTTAGAATCACGGTTTAGGTGGGTGATATTCATGTTTCATAATCCCGTAGGTCACAATAGCATTAAGAATGTCTGAAGAAGGATATTAAAAGCCATTTCATCCATAAAAAACCTAATCAAACAAAAAATACCCTTTTAAAATCAAAACCCTAATTCTAAAAACCCATAGGTAATTTTAAACCCTAATTTTCTAAAAACCTTACCATACATTACAATTTCTAGTCCATACTCCCACACTACCCTAATAAACTTCATAATTACCGAAATCAACAATCCAAACCACGTTATACCCATTAAAACCCTCATTTCCTTATAAAACCTAGATTTCATCCGGTACGAGTTAGAATCACGGTTTAGGTGGGTGATATTCATGTTTCATAATCCCGTAGGTCAAAATAGCGTTAAGAATGTCTGAAGAAGGATATTAGAAGCCATTTCATCCATACAAAACTCAATCAAACAAAAAATACCCTTTTAAAATCAAAACCCTAATTCTAAAATCCATATGTACTTTAAAACCCTAATTTTCTAAAAACCCTACCATAAATTACCATTTCTAGTCCATACTCCCATACCACCCTAATATACTTCATAATTACGTAATCAACAATCCAAACCAGGTTATACCCATTAAAACCCTCATTTCCTTATAAAACCTATATTTCATCCGGTACGAGTTAAAATCATGGCTTTGATGGGTGATATTCATGTTTCATAATCCCGTTGGTCACAATAGCATTAAGAATGTCTGAAAGAAGGATATTAAAAGCCATTTCATCCATACGAGACTCAATCAAACAAAAAATACCCTTTTAAAATCATAATCATAATTCTAATAATCCATAGCTACTTTAAAACCCTAATTTCCTAAAAACCCTACCATAAATTACCATTTCTAGTCCATACTCCCATACCACCCTAATATACTTCATAAATACCTAATAAACAATCCAAACCAGGTTACACCCATTAAAACTCTCATTTCCTTATAAAACCTATATTTCATCCGGTACGAGTTAGAATCACGGTTTAGGTGGGTGATATTCATGTTTCATAATCCCGTAGGTCACAATAGCATTAAGAATGTCTGAAGAAGGATATTAAAAGCCATTTCATCCATAAAAAACTCAATCAAACAAAAAATACCCTTTTAAAATCAAAACCCTAATTCTAAAAACCCATAGGTACTTTTAAACCCTAATTTTCTAAAAACCTTACCATACATTACAATTTCTAGTCCATACTCCCACACTACCCTAATAAACTTCATAATTACCGAAATCAACAATCCAAACCACGTTATACCCATTAAAACCCTCATTTCCTTATAAAACCTAGATTTCATCCGGTACGAGTTAGAATCACGGTTTAGGTGGGTGATATTCATGTTTCATAATCCCGTAGGTCAAAATAGCATTAAGAATGTCTGAAGAAGGATATTAGAAGCCATTTCATCCATAAAAAACTCAATCAAACAAAAAATACCCTTTTAAAATTAAAACCCTAATTCTAAAAATCCATAGGTACTTTAAAACCCTAATTTTCTAAAACCCTTACCATAAATTACCATTTCTAGTCCATACTCCCATACCACCCTAATATACTTCATAATTACCTAATCAACAATCCAAACCAGGTTATACCCATTAAAACCCTCATTTCCTTATAAAACCTAGTTTTCATCCGGTACGAGTTAGAATCACGGTTTAGGTGGGTGATATTCATGTTTCATAATCCCGTAGGTCACAATAGCATTAAGAATGTCTGAAGAAGGATATTAAAAGCCATTTCATCCATAAAAAACCTAATCAAACAAAAAATACCCTTTTAAAATCAAAACCCTAATTCTAAAAACCCATAGGTACTTTTAAACCCTAAATTTCTAAAAACCTTACCATACATTACAATTTCTAGTCCATACTCCCACACTACCCTAATAAACTTCATAATTACCGAAATCAACAATCCAAACCACGTTATACCCATTAAAACCCTCATTTCCTTATAAAACCTAGATTTCATCCGGTACGAGTTAGAATCACGGTTTAGGTGGGTGATATTCATGTTTCATAATCCCGTAGGTCAAAATAGCATTAAGAATGTCTGAAGAAGGATATTAGAAGCCATTTCATCCATAAAAAACTCAATCAAACGAAAAATAACCTTTTAAAATCAAAACCCTAATTCTAAAAACCCATAGGTACTTTTAAACCCTAATTTTCTAAAACCTTACCATACATTACAATTTCTAGTCCATACTCCCACACTACCCTAATAAACTTCATAATTACCGAAATCAACAATCCAAACCACGTTATACCCATTAAAACCCTCATTTCCTTATAAAACCTAGATTTCATCCGGTACGAGTTAGAATCACGGTTTAGGTGGGTGATATTCATGTTTCATAATCCCGTAGGTCAAAATAGCATTAAGAATGTCTGAAGAAGGATATTAGAAGCCATTTCATCCATAAAAAACTCAATCAAACAAAAAATACCCTTTTAAAATCAAAACCCTAATTCTAAAAATCCATAGGTACTTTTAAACCCTAATTTTCTAAAAACCCTACCATACATTACCATTTCTAGTCCATACCCCCGTACCACCCTAATAAACTTCATAATTACCGAAATCAACAATCCAAACCACGTTATACCCATTAAAACCCTCATTTCCTTATAAAACCTATATTTCATCCGGTACGAGTTAGAATCACGGTTTAGGTGGGTGATATTCATGTTTCATAATCCCGTAGGTCACAATAGCATTAAGAATGTCTGAAGAAGGATATTAAAGCCATTTCATCCATAAAAAACTCAATCAAACAAAAAATACCCTTTTAAAATCAAAACCCTAATTCTAAAAACCCATAGGTACTTTTAAACCCTAATTTTCTAAAAACCTTACCATACATTACAATTTCTAGTCCATACTCCCACACTACCCTAATAAATTTCATAATTACCGAAATCAACAATCCAAACCACGTTATACCCATTAAAACCCTCATTTCCTTATAAAACCTAGATTTCATCCGGTACGAGTTAGAATCACGGTTTAGGTGGGTGATATTCATGTTTCATAATCCCGTAGGTCAAAATAGCATTAAGAATGTCTGAAGAAGGATATTAGAAGCCATTTCATCCATAAAAACTCAATCAAACAAAAAATACCCTTTTAAAATCAAAACCCTAATTCTAAAAACCCATAGGTACTTTTAAACCCTAATTTCTAAAAACCTTACCATACATTACAATTTCTAGTCCATACTCCCACACTACCCTAATAAACTTCATAATTACCGAAATCAACAATCCAAACCACGTTATACCCATTAAAACCCTCATTTCCTTATAAAACCTAGATTTCATCCGGTACGAGTTAGAATCACGGTTTAGGTGGGTGATATTCATGTTTCATAATCCCGTAGGTCAAAATAGCATTAAGAATGTCTGAAGAAGGATATTAGAAGCCATTTCATCCATAAAAAACCTAATCAAACAAAAAATACCCTTTTAAAATCAAAACCCTAATTCTAAAAACCCATAGGTAATTTTAAACCCTAATTTACTAAAAACCTTACCATACATTACAATTTCTAGTCCATACTCCCACACTAGCCCTAATAAACTTCAAAATTACCGAAATCAACAATCCAAACCACGTTATACCCATTAAAACCCTCATTTCCTTATAAAACCTAGATTTCATCCGGTACGAGTTAGAATCGCGGTTTAGGTGGATGATATTCATGTTTCATAATCCCGTAGGTCAAAATAGCGTTAAGAATGTCCGAAGAAGTATATTAGAAGCCATTTCATCCATAAAAAACTCAATCAAACAAAAAATACCGTTTTAAAATTTAAACCCTAATTCTAAAAATCCCTAGGTACTTTAAAACCCTAATTTTCTAAAACCCTACCATAAATTGCCATTTCTAGTCCATACTCCCCTACCACCCTAATATACTTCATAATTACCCAATCAACAATCCAAACCAGATGATACTGTTGGGAAAATCAACGATTTAACCCAAGTTAATAAATCTGTTTATTAAAGTCTCAGTCTGAGTGATATGAGTCTGAGTGACTGAGTTTGAGTGACTGAGTCTGAGTAACTGAAGCTGACTACTCAGATTCGTAAAGAGACGTAGGGCAGTAATTTAGGTATGTTAGTTAGATAAAATCTTCTATCCTTTTAGAAGATTTTCTAAGATTCATACTTATCAAGCTCACTATTATTGTGTATAAATAGTGAGCTTGAACTTTGTAATCGGTGCACCTTTTGAAGAAATATAACTGTGTGTTATTTTAACTGTTTCGTTATTATATTTCCGCTATAATAATACTTGAAACTGTGTAATCAATCGATTAATAATAATTAACGTCTAAATACTTATTTGTGATTGATTAGCCATTGTTTGAGATCTTATTGAGACCTAACAACTGGTATCAGAGCAAATAAGATTTAAATTTTAATAAATTTATAAATCTTAAACGATCAATACTTAGAATCTCAAAACAATCTCATCATCTTCAAACATACCTGCAATGGCTGGAAAAGGAATTCCTGTTTTCAATGGTCATAATTTTGCCCACTGCTGAGTGGCATCTATCAGGAATTCATGAGGAAATTTTAAGAATAATAACTGAAGGACCCATAATTCCTGGAAAGAACATTGATGAAGTCAAAGAAGGTGATAAAGTTGTTCAACGTGCTAGATGGGTTCAAACTACCAAAGCACAATGGACAGATCAAGAAAAGCTGTTGTACAATCTTGATCCTAAAGCCAGAAGCATTTTAGGAAATGCAGTGTCTGAACAAATATTTTCAAAAATAGCTGGATGCAAAAATACAAAAGAACTATGGGACACATTAATTGTGTCGTATGAAGGTGTTCCAGTAGTGAAAGAGCAACGCCTAAACAGTCTCATTAGAAATTATGAAAATTTCTATATGAAAGAAAAGGAGAATTTGGCTGACGTTCACACAAGATTTCAAATTATGCTGAATGATATGTCAGCTAAGATGATGAAATCTGTAAGAAATTTGTTGACATCTTACCTAACAAATTTGAATCTGTTATTACATCTCTTGTAGTTAGCGAGAAACTGTCCACCTACAAGCTGCCAGGACTCTTTGGTTTATTGTTAAACTTTGAGGAATCTCAAGAAAGAAAAAAGATTAACAATAGAAGAACTGATAGGGATCCTGAAGCTGCATTAGTTGCAACAAGTAGAAGGAATAAAGAAATTTATTCTAAAGCTGACTCATCTGAATCTGAGTCCCACTCAGACTCAGAATCAAATGATGAAACTGAGGTCAAGAGACTGAAAAGTCAGCTTGCTCTACTAACTATGAAGCTAGAACAGAAGACAGGTTACAAAGGAAAGAAACCTTTTTATCTGAAAAAGGTGAAATGCTTTAAGTGCAATGAATATGGTCACATGGCTGCTGACTGTAAAGTGAAGAATGCTCAGACTGAACACATGGACGAGGTTGCTGAGAGGGCCCAAAGATATCGACTTAAATACAAGAAAGGCAACAGCTCAATCACACAGAAACCTCAAACTGAGCAAAAGGCATTCTTTGCTGAAGAATGGCTAGATGAGGAACTATCATCTGA
>CAJVGC010000240.1:26137-68423 GCA_910822075.1 Senecio squalidus
TGTCAGAGGCCATCCTATTTCGTCAGTTATTGGTTCTTTAACTGAAGGTGTCAAAACGAGAAGAACGAATGCCACAACTAATTTTTGTTTCTATACAAACTTCTTGAGTCTGATGGAACCAAAGAAAGTTGAAGAAGCATTATTAGATGAAGACTGGGTCGATGGTATGCACGAGGAGCTTGGAGAATTCATACGGAACAATGTATGGACAAAGGTCCCACGTCCCCTGTATAAGACCATTATTGGACTTAAATGAATTTTTCGAAATAAGTATGATAAAGATGGGGTGGTAATCAGAAATAAAGCTCGACTCGTTGCTCAAGGCTATAAACAGGAAGAAGGCATTGATTACGATGAAACATTTGCTCCAGTGGCCAGAATAGAAGCAATTCGTCTATTCCTAGCATATGCAGCCTTCAAAGATTTCTTGGTTTACCAAATGGATGTGAAGAGTGCATTTCTGAATGGAGATTTGCAGGAGGAAGTCTATGTTAAGCAGCCTCCAGGTTTTGTTGATCCAAACTTTCCTGATCATGTTTTTAAGTTAAACAAAGCACTATATGGTCTCAAACAAGCTCCTAGAGCTTGGTATGATACCTTGTCTGAATTTCTTATTAAAAATGATTTTAAAAGGGGTTCCATTGATAAAACATTGTTCATCAAAAAGGAAAATGGTCATGTCATTTTAGTGCAAATATATGTTGATGACATTATATTTGGCTCCACCAATGAAAAATTGTGTACTTGGTTTTCAAAACTCATGTGTAGTGAATACAGAATGAGTATGATGGGGGAACTTACCTTCTTTCTTGGTCTACAACTAGAACAAAAGAAAGATGGAATTTTTATAAACCAAAGTAAATATGTTCATGATTTAGTCAAGAAATTTGGTTTTGAAACGAGTTCTGAAATGAAAACACCAATGAGCATTTCTGACAAATTGCATAAAGACTCATCTGGCAAGTCAGTCTGTCAAGCCACTTATAGAGGAATGATTGGTTCTTTACTCTATTTAACTGCCAGTAGACCTGATATCATGTTTTCTACTTGTCTATGTGCACGTTATCAAGCTGCTCCCCAAGGAATCCCATCTTAAAGCTGTCAAAAGAATATTTAGATATCTTAAGGGTACACCAAACCTTGGTTTATGGTACCCTAAAGATTCTGGTTTTGAACTAATTGGCTACACAGATGCAGATTATGCAGGATGTAAACTTGACAGGAAAAGCACTTCTGGAGGATGTCAGCTTCTGGGAGGAAAGCTAGTCAGCTGGTCCAGTAAGAAGCAAAACTCAGTTGCAACTTCCACTGCTGAAGCTGAGTATGTAGCAGCAGGGAGTTGTTGTGCACAATTGTTGTGGATGCAACACCAATTGGCTGATCTTGAAATCCAGATTCAAAACACTCCAATCATGTGTAACAACAAGAGCGCCATTCAAATCACTGAGAATCCGGTTTTCCATTCCAGGACCAAACATATCGAGATAAGACACCATTTCATTCGAGACTGTGTGGAGAAAAGAAAGGTCAGACTGGAGTTTGTGGCAACTAATGATCAATTGGCAGACATATTCACAAAACCTCTGAGTGAGGACAGGTTCTTCTATTTGTTAGGAGAACTAGGCATGTTAAATCCTTAGTCTGACAAAATAAAAAATCTCAAACTGACTTCTTAGTCAGTTTGTGCATTTTCAGTCTGACTTGAGAGTCAGCTCCAGAATTTTCAGTCTGACCACGTGGACAGATTGACTGTAATTTTAGCAAATATTCTGAAATCTTTTCTTTTATTTAGTTCTAAAGTTTTTTTTTTATTATTTTATTTATTTATTTAGCGTAAGTTGTACAGTCAAGGGTCATAGGTGTAACTTGAACCTATTTACATGGACTAAATTTAAACTTTCCAAACTTAGTTCCTTAATTTTCGTTCGTTTAGTTTAAAAGCAACTGAATTTCAAATTATAACCTAATTCTCTTTTCTCACTAATCTTCTGCTTGATTTTCTTTCTTATGGCGAATGCAAATATGATTCTTCATGTTACATCGCGTATGATTCCAGGTGCAGATTTTCAAAATCGAGTTCAAATCAAAGATAACAACAGGGTGGCTACCGCTGACATTCCCGCCAATCGTCAAAACAGGGGTTTTGAGCAACTTATTCAGTATATGAAGGCACATCCCCTCTACGGCGCTTTCTTTTGTGCAAACACGATGTGTCCCCCGGTACTTTGTGAATGGTGGTATACCTGCACCGCCAACGCTGACAAGACCGCCCTCACTGGGACATATAATGATGGGCACGAGACAATCACCATTACTGAAGAAACAGTTCGTGCAGCGCTCTTACTTCCCACCCTCGCTGAGGCAGGAGAAGGTGGTTTTCAGGCAAGAAGGACCAAACAGCAAGCTCGAGCTGAGTCCTTCCCTCTCATTGGTCAGCCTGAAATTCAAGGGGTCATACAATACAAATTTTTCACTGGAAAATGGAAGTTCTTATTTTCCATGATTACAAGGTGCTTGGGGGGTAAATCGGGCAGTTTGGATCAGATAAATGAGTTTGAAACTCATATGTTTCATTCCATGGTAACGGGTAGAAGAATCTCTTTCTCACAACTATATTTCGATGAGATTCTCTCCTTTGCCCTTAAACCAAAACGACCGAATGATGTTCCCTTCATTCGAGTTCTTTCATTGTGCTTTGAGGAAGCCCTGGGAAAAGAAATTTATGATCAGCTTGATCATATATTTTACACTTGTGAACTCCCCAGGCTGACTCCTAAAATCTTTACATATATTCAAATTACTGAGGATGAGGCAGCATTAACACCTGTTATGCTTGAATGGATTGCAAATCCTTTCATCGATCAGGAACTCACTGAGTCTGACTCCTCAGACTCAGAAGTCCGGGCTGATTGAATTCACGGGGAGATTGAGGGAAATATCCCTGCAGCAGATGCTGAGGTGGAACTGGGTGGGGCTGGGCCAGATGAGACTGACCCAGGTATGGATATTACTCTTTCTTTACCTCAGTCTGAGAGTATCCCCTCTCAGCCTGAGCAGTCCACTCCACATCTTGATGTACTAGCTACTCAAGCGACCAAACTGATGAACTCACCAAGTTCATTTGAAAAAGCTCTAACATCAAGCCCCACAGCAAATCAAGCACTAATGGACTAACTTTTCCATGAGGCTGAGAGTTCTGAACTCCCCTCCAGTGCTGTAGATCAGTCCACTTTTCCTATGCTAGAGCAGGAGGTGAATCTGACTACCAAGTCCACCCACAGCCCCCCTAACGTAGTAAGTAGTAAACTTGGAGAAACACGCTGCTGCTACCACACAGACACATGTGGCAAGCATTGAAGAAGATATCCCACTCCTGGATATCCCTGTACTCAGTATGGGACCACCCCCTTCAGTTTCTAAGCCAGTTCCAACGGCTATTTTAACTAGCTCAGTGCTAGTTCACGATCAGGTACCACCATCAACTCTCTTATACTCTCTTACACAAGTCGCCAATGCCTCACTCCCCAAACTGAGTGAGGTACAGACTTCATTTTCTATGGCTTATGATCATTCTCCTAAAACACAGGGAGGGAGTGAAGCTGTGCCATCTGTTACAACATCCACTGTTACTACTCAACCCCAGTCTGAGGTTGCCTTGACTGTCCCCGTGCTGTTACAAGCTCTTAAGGACATGTCTGCTCAGTTTGATGACAGACTGAGGGCAATGCAGACTGAGGTTCATGCTATAAAAACACAAAATACAGAGGAGATGCAGGAACTCAAGAAGATGGTATTGAAACTGACTTCTGAGGTCAGTCTAATGAGAAAGGGAAAGCAGGTTGTCGGAGATGCTCAGATTCAGGGGGAGAAACTAGTAGCCACAACTGATGAATTTGAGATCCCCAAGCAAAGTTTGAAAAGGAAGAGAGAAGAGGGGGAGAAAAGATATTACAAGACTACCAGATACAACACCAAGACAGGTCAGTCTGAGGTATTCTACGAAACGGATTGGAGTGACATATCCAGTGATGAACCTGAGAAAGAAGATAGAAAGGGAAAAGGCAAAGTGAGGGATGATAGTGATACAGATCAAG
This sequence comes from Senecio squalidus, assembly GCA_910822075.1. NCBI lineage: Eukaryota > Viridiplantae > Streptophyta > Magnoliopsida > Asterales > Asteraceae > Senecio > Senecio squalidus. Next base: position 30,232 of record CAJVGC010000240.1, read on the forward strand.
CTGAGACTGAACATGCAATGGAAGAACCAAATGTTCAGAATGATCAAGAGGCTGAGTTAAAGGAAAGGCATGATGAAGCTGAGAGACAGGCCAAGCTACAGAGGTATGCTCATGACTCCGGTATGACTGTGGAACAATACAAGGCATATGTAAAGGGACTCTATATGGAGAAATTTGATGAAACTCCACAAGATCATTCCATGAAAGCAGCTGAGGATCTTGAAGCTGAGTTACAGGCAGAGGAAGACTTGGCTATTGAAGAAGAACAAATGAGGGTAGAAGCTGACAAATTAATGGCCAAAGAAGTACTGAGAGAAGAAGCAAGACTGGACTTCATAGAAAGAAATTTTACACTAAGGAAGCACAAGAACAAATTTCAAAACTTAGAGTGCACAAATCCTGGTAGATCTGACCTTCTACTCAAATGTTATCACAAAGGCGGATCATACAAAGTTGGGTTAACCATGTTACACACACTGGGTCTGGAGGAATGGAAAGAGATAGCCAAATTGAGCTCAGGAATAACGAACATAGCCCACAGAATGTCTGTAAAAAGAGAAGCTGTTGCTAATGTCAATGTAGCCCATATGCTAAAGCTGATGCCTGATGAAGATTATAGAGCATTCTGCACTATGCATAAGGTGAGAGCTGGGGCTAAATCTTTGGGTCTGGAAACAAGTAATATGCATCCTGTCCCCAAAGAGGTTATATTTGAAGACATGACATATGTGAAAACTGAGAAGCATGAGGGATTGTGTTATGTGGACTGTGGTGGAGAAGAAAGCTTTCAAGCCAAAGACAGACTAAATATGGCTTCAATTTACCACTGCATTGCTCTTCTCAGTGAATGTGAGTCTGCCCAGTGCCTGCCAGTCAGAATGAAACTGATCAGTTGGCTGTTCAATAATCTCAGGAGAATTGAAGAACTTGGAACCTTGGCAGAGAAAGTGGAGCTGATCAAGAAAGAATATCAAGTATTCTTTAATAAATCTGATGCAGAGATGGAGAAACTTCTAAAATGGAAGACAGAAAGGTTGAAATGGTTAGAAGAAGTGAATCAGCCTGTGCCATGGGAGACTTCCTTGAAGAAGAAGAAGAGAACTTTCAAGAAGAGAAAGTAGTTTGTTTATGTATCTTTTTGTTCACATTCACTGTTTAGTTAACAACTTATGTTTGTGTTTATTTTTGGTGCATAGTTTGTAAAAGACTTTAATTGAAACAGATAGGGGGAGATTGTTGGGAAAATCAACGATTTAACCCAAGTTAATAAATCTGTTTATTAAAGTCTCAGTCTGAGTGATATGAGTCTGAGTGACTGAGTCTGAGTAACTGAAGCTGACTACTCAGATTCATAAAGAGACGTAGGGCAGTAATTTAGGTATGTTAGTTAGATAAAATCTTCTATCCTTTTAGAAGATTTTCTAAGATTCATACTTATCAAGCTCACTATTATTGTGTATAAATAGTGAGCTTGAACTTTGTAATCGGTGCACCTTTTGAAGATATATAACTGTGTGTTATTTTCACTGTTTCGTTATTATATTTCCGCTATAATAATACTTGAAACTGAGTAATCAATCGATTAATAATAATTAACGTCTAAATACTTATTTGTGATTTATTAGCCATTGTTTGAGATCTTATTGAGACCTAACATATTGTGACCTACGGGATTATGAAACATGAATATCACCCACCTAAACCGTGATTCTAACTCGTACCGGATGAACTATAGGTTTTATAAGGAAATGAGGGTTTTAATGGGTATAACGTGGTTTGGATTGTTGATTTAGGTTATTATAAAGTATATTAGTGTGGTATGGGAGTATGAACTAGAAATGATAATTTATGGTAGGGTTTTTATAAAATTAGGGTTTTAAAGTACATATGGATTTTTAGGATTAGGGTTTTGATTTTAAAAGGGTATTTTTTTTATTGAGTTTTTTATGGATGAAATGGCTTCTAATATCATTCTTCAGAATTTCTTAACGCTATTTTGACCTACGGGATTATGAAACATGAATATCACCCACCTAAACCGTGATTCTAACTCGTACCGGATGAAATCTAGGTTTTATAAGGAAATGAGGGTTTTAATGGGTATAACGTGGTTTGGATTGTCGATTGCGTTAGTTATAAAGTTTATTAGGGTAGTGTGGGAGTAAAAACTAGAAATTGTAATGTATGATAATGTTTCTAGAAAATTAGGGTTTAAAAGTTCTTATGGGTTTTTAGAATTAGGGTTTTGTTTTAAAAAGGGTATTTTTTGTTTGATTGAGTTTTTTATGGATAAAATGGCTTCTAATATCCTTCTTCAGACATTCTTAATACTATTGTGACCTACGGGATTATGAAACATGAATATCACCCACCTAAACCGTGATTCTAACTCGCACCGGATGAAATATAGGTTTTATAAGGAAATGTGGGTTTGAATGGGTATAACGTGGTTTGGATAGTTTATTTAGGTAATAATGAAGTATATTAGGGTGGTATGGGAGTATGGAGTAGAAATGGTAATTTATGGTAGGGTTTTTAAAAAATTAGGGTTTTAAAGTACCTATGGATTTTTAGGATTAGGGTTTTGATTTTAAAAAGGTATTTTTTCTTTGATTGAGTTTTTTTTGGATGAAACTGCTTCTAATATCCTTCTTTAGACATTCTTAACGCTATTTTGACCTACGGGATTATGAAACATGAATATCACCCACCTAAACCGTGATTCTAACTCGTACCGGATGAAATCTAAGTTTTATAAGGAAATTAGGGTTTTAATTGGTATAACGTGGTTTGGATTGTTGATTTCGGTATTATAGAGTTTATTAGGGTAGTGTGGGAGTATGGACTAGAAATTGTAATGTATGGTAAGGTTTTGAAATTAGGGTTTTAAAGTACCTATGGGTTTTAGAATTAGGGTTTGATTTTAAAAGGGTATTTTTTTTTTTTGTTTGAGGTTTTTATGGATGAAATGGCTTTAATATCCTTCTTCAGACATTCTTAATGCTATTTTGACCTACGGGATTATGAAACATGAATATCACCCACCTAAACCGTGATTCTAACTCGTACCGGATGAAATATAGGTTTTATAAGGAAATGAGGGTTTTAATGGGTATAACTTGTATTTGGATTGTTGATTAGGTAATTATGAAGTATATTAGGGTGGTATGGGAGTATGGACTAGAAATGGTAATTTATGGTAGGGTTTTTAGAAAATTAAGGTTTTAAAGTACCTATGGATTTTAAGGATTAGGGTTTTGATTTTAAAAATTTATTTTTTGTTTGATTGAGTTTTTTTATGGATTAAATGGCATCTAATATCCTTCTTCAGACATTCTTACCGCTATTTTGACCTACGGGATTATGAAACATGAATATCACCCACCTAAACCGTGATTCTAACTCTTACCGGATGAAATCTAGGTTTTATAAGGAAATGAGGCTTTTAGTGGGTATAACGTGGTTTGGATTGTTGATTTCGGTATTTATAAAGGTTATTAGGTGGTGTGGGAGTATGGAATAGAAATTCTAATGTATGGTAAGGTTTCCAGAAAATTAGGGATTAAAAGTTCTTATGGGTTTTTAGAATTAGGGTTTTGATTTAAAAAGGTATTTTTTGTTTGATTGAGTTTTTTATGGATAAAATTTCTTCTAATATCCTTCTTCAAACATTCTTAATACTATTATGACCTACGGGATTATGAAACATGAATATCACCCACCTAAACCGTGATTCTAACTCGTACCGGATGAAATATAGGTTTTATAAGGAAATATGGGTTTTAATGGGTATAACGTGGTTTGGATTGTTGATTTAGGTTATTATAAAGTTATGGTAGGGTGGTATGGGAGTATGAACTAGAAATGGTAATTTATGGTAGGGTTTTTAGAAATTAGGGTTTTAAAGTACCTATGGGTTTTTAGGATTAGGGTTTTGATTTTAAAAGGGTATTTTTTTATTGAGTTTTTTATGGATGAAATGGCTTCTAATATCCTTCTTCAGACATTCTTAACGCTATTTTGACCTACGGGATTATGAAACATGAATATCACCCACCTAAACCGTGATTCTAACTCGTACCGGATGAAATCTAGGTTTTATAAGGAAATGAGGGTTTTGTAATGTATGGGAGTATGAACTAGAAATTGTAATGTATGGTAGGTTTTCAGAAAATTAGGGTTTAAAAGTACCTATGGGTTTTTAGAATTAGGGTTTTGATTTTAAAAGGGTATTTTTTGTTTGATTGAGTTTTTTATGGATGAAATGGCTTCTAATATCCTTCTTCAGACATTCTTAATACTATTGTGACCTACGGGATTATGAAACATGAATATCACCCACCTAAACCGTGATTCTAACTCGTACCGGATGAAATATAGGTTTTATAAGGAAATGAGGGTTTGAATGGGTATAACGTGGTTTGGATAGTTGATTTAGGTAATTATGAAGTATATTAGGGTGGTATTGGAGTATGGAGTAGAAATGGTAATGTATGGTAGGGTTTTTAGAAAATTAGGGTTTAAAAGTACCTATGGATTTTTAGAATTAGGGTTTTGATTTTAGAAAGGTATTTTTTCTTTGATTGAGTTTTTTATGGATGAAATGCTTCTAATATCCTTCTTCAGACATTCTTAACGCTATTTTGACCTACGGGATTATGAAACATGAATATCACCACCTAAACCGTGATTCTAACTCGTACCGGATGAAATCTAGGTTTTATAAGGAAATGAGGGTTTTAATGGGTATAACGTGGTTTGGATTGTTGATTTCGGTAATTATGAAGTTTATTAGGGTAGTGTGGGAGTATGGACTAGAAATTGTAATGTATGGTAAGGTTTTTAGAAAATTAGGGTTTAAAAGTACCTATGGGTTTTTAGAATTAGGGTTTTGATTTTAAAAGGGTATTTTTGTTTGATTGAGTTTTTTATGGATGAAATGGCTTCTAATATCCTTCTTCAGACATTCTTAATGCTATTTTGACCTACGGGATTATGAAACATGAATATCACCCACCTAAACCGTGATTCTAACTCGTACCGGATGAAATATAGGTTTTATAAGGAAATGAGGGTTTTAATGGGTATAACGTGGTTTGGATTGTTGATTTCGGTAATTATAAAGTTATGGTAGGGTGTATGGGAGTATGGACTAGAAATGGTAATTTATGGTAGGGTTTTTAGAAAATTAAGGTTTTAAAGTACCTATGGATTTTAAGGATTAGGGTTTTGATTTTAAAAGTGTATTTTTTTGTTTGATTGAATTTTTTATGGATTAAATGGCTTCTAATATCCTTCTTCAGACATTCTTACCGCTATTTTGACCTACGGGATTATGAAACATGAATATCACCCACCTAAACCGTGATTCTAACTCGTACCGGATGAAATGTAGGTTTTATAAGGAAATGAGGCTTTTATTGGGTATAACGTGGTTTGGATTGTTGATTTCGGTATTTATAAAGGTTATTAGGGTGGTGTGGGAGTATGGAATAGAAATTCTAATGTATGGAAAGGTTTCCAGAAAATTAGGGTTTAAAGTTCTTATGGGTTTTTAGAATTAGGGTTTTGATTTAAAAAGGGTATTTTTTGTTTGATTGAGTTTTTTATGGATAAAATGGCTTCTAATATCCTTCTTCAAACATTCTTAATACTATTATGACCTACGGGATTATGAAACATGAATATCACCAACCTAAACCGTGATTCTAACTCGCACCGGATGAAATATTGGTTTTATAAGGAAATATGGGTTTTAATGGGTATAACGTGGTTTGGATTGTTGATTTAGGTTATTATAAAGTCTATTAGTGTGGTATGGGAGTATGAACTAGAAATGATAATTTATGGTAGGGTTTTTAGAATATTAGGGTTTTAAAGTACATATGGATTTTTAGGATTAGGGTTTTGATTTTAAAAGGGTATTTTTTTTATTGAGTTTTTTATGGATGAAATGATTTCTAATATCATTCTTCAGAAATTCTTAACGCTATTTTGACCTACGGGATTATGAAACATGAATATCACCCACCTAAACCGTGATTCTAACTCGTACCGGATGAAATCTAGGTTTTATAAGGAAATGAGGGTTTAAATGGGTATAACGTGGTTTGGATTGTCGATTTCGGTAATTATAAAGTTTATTAGGGTAGTGTGGGAGTATGGACTAGAAATTGTAATGTATGGTAGTGTTTCCAGAAAATTAGGGTTTAAAAGTACCTATGGGTTTTTAGAATTAGGGTTTTGATTTTAAAAGGGTTTTTTTGTTTGATTGAGTTTTTTATGGATGAAATGGCTTCTAATATCCTTCTTCAGACATTCTTAATGCTATTGTGACCTACGGGATTATGAAACATGAATATCACCCACCTAAACCGTGATTCTAACTCGTACTGGATGAAATATAGGTTTTATAAGGAAATGAGGGTTTTAATGGGTATAACGTGGTTTGGATTGTTGATTTAGGTAATTATGAAGTATATTAGGGTGGTATGGGAGTATGGACTAGAAATGGTAATTTATGGTAGGGTTTTTAGAAAATTAGGGTTTTAAAGTACCTATGGATTTTTAGAATTAGGGTTTTGATTTTAAAAGGTATTTTTTTGTTTGATTGAGTTTTTTATGGATGAAATGGCTTCTAATATCCTTCTTTAGACATTCTTAACGCTATTTTGACCTACGGGATTATGAAACATGAATATCACCCACCTAAACCGTGATTCTAACTCGTATTGGACGAAATCTAGGTTTTATAAGGAAATGAGGGTTTTAATGGGTATACCGTGGTTTGGATTTTTGATTTCGGTAATTATAGAGTTTATTAGGGTGGTGTGGGAGTATGGACTAGAAATTGTAATGTATGGTAAGGTGTTTAGAAAATTAGGGTTTAAAAGTACCTATGGGTTTTTAGAATTAGGGTTTTGATTTTAAAAGGGTATTTTTTGTTTGATTGAGTTTTTTATGGATAAAATGGCTTCTAATATCCTTCTTCAGACATTCTTAATGCTATTGTGACCTACGGGATTATGAAACATGAATATCACCCACCTAAACCGTGATTCTAACTCGTACCGGATGAAATATAGGTTTTATAAGGAAATGATGGTTTTAATGGGTATAACGTGGTTTGGATTGTTGATTTAGGGAATTATGAAGTATATTACGGTGGTATAGGAATTATGGACTAGAAATAGTAATTTATGGTTGGCTTTTTAGAAAATTAAGGTTTTAAAGTACCTATGGATTTTTAGGATTAGGGTTTTGATTTTAAAAAGGTATTTTTTGTTTGATTGAGTTTTTTATGGATTAAATGACTTCTAATATCCTTCTTCAGACATTCTTAACGCTATTTTGACCTACGGGATTATGAAACATGAATATCACCCACCTAAACCGTGATTCTAACTCGTACCGGATGAAATCTAGGTTTTATAAGGAAATGAGGCTTTTAGTGGGTATAACGTGGTTTGGATTGTTGATTTCGGTATTTATAAAGGTTATTAGGGTGGTGTGGGAGTATGGAATAGAAATTGTAATGTATGGTAAGGTTTCCAGAAAATTAGGGTTTAAAAGTTCTTATGGGTTTTTAGAATTAGGGTTTTGATTTAAAAAGGGTATTTTTTGTTTGATTGAGTTTTTTATGGATAAAATTTCTTCCAATATCCTTCTTCAAACATTCTTAATCCTATTTATGACCTACGGGATTATGAAACATGAATATCACCCACCTAAACCGTGATTCTAACTCGTACCGGATGAAATATAGGTTTTATAAGGAAAACATAGTTTTAATGGGTATAACGTGTTTTGGATTGTTGATTTAGGTTATTATAAAGTATTATGGTAGTGTGAGTATGGACTAAAATGTAATTTATGGTAGGGTTTTTAGAATATTAGGGTTTTAAAGTACCTATGGATTTTAGGAATTAGGGGTTTGATTTTAAAAGGGTATTTTTTTTTGATTGAGTTTTTTATGGATGAAATGGCTTCTAATATCCTTCTTCAGAAATTCTTCACGCTATTTTGACCTACGGGATTAAGAAACATGAATATCACCCACCTAAACCATGATTCTAACTCGTACCGAATGAAATCTAGGTTTTATAAGGAAATGAGGGTTTTAATGGGTATAACGTGGTTTGGATTGTCGATTTCGGTAATTATAAAGTTTATTAGGGTAGTGTGGGAGTATGGACTAGAAATTGTAATGTATGGTAATGTTTCCAGAAAATTAGGGTTTAAAAGTTCTTATGGGTTTTTAGAATTAGGGTTTTGATTTAACATGGGTATTTTTTGTTTGATTGAGTTTTTTATGGATAAAATGGCTTCTAATATCCTTCTTCAGACATTCTTAATACTATTGTGACCTACGGGATTATGAAACATGAATATCACCCACCTAAACCGTGATTCTAACTCGCACCGGATGAAATATAGGTTTTATAAGGAAATGTGGGTTTGAATGGGTATAACGCGGTTTGTATAGTTTATTTAGGTAATAATGAAGTATATTAGGGTGGTAAGGGAATATGGAGTAGAAATGGTAATTTATGGTAGGGTTTTTAGAAAATTAGGGTTTTAAAGTACCTATGGATTTTTAGGATTAGGGTTTTGATTTTAACAAGGTATTTTTTCTTTGATTGAGTTTTTTTTGGATGAAACTGCTTCTAATATCCTTCTTTAGACATTCTTAACGCTATTTTGACCTACGGGATTATGAAACATGAATATCACCCACCTAAACCGTGATTCTAACTCGTACCGGATGAAATCTAGGTTTTATAAGGAAATTGGGGTTTTAATGGGTATAACGTGGTTTGTATTTTTGATTTCGGTAATTATAGAGTTTATTAGGGTGGTGTGGGAGTATGGACTAGTAATTGTAATGTATGGTAAGGTGTTTAGAAAATTAAAGTATGGTTTTGATTTTAAAAGGGTATTTTTTGTTTGATTGAGTTTTTTATGGATAAAATGGCTTCTAATATCCTTCTTCAGATATTCTTAATGCTATTGTGACCTACGGGATTATGAAACATTAATATCACCCACCTAAACCGTGATTTTAACTCGCACCGGCTGAAATGTAGGTTTTATAAGGAAATGTGGGTTTTAATGGGTATAACGTGGTTTGGATTGTTGATTTAGGTAATAATGAAATATATTAGGGTGGTATGGGAGTATGGACTAGAAATGGTAATTTATGGTAGGGTTTTTAGAAAATTAAGGTTTTAAAGTACCTATGGATTTTTAGGATTAGGGTTTTGATTTTAAAAATTTATTTTTTGTTTGATTGAGTTTTTTTATGTATTTAATGGCATCTAATATCCTTCTTCAGACATTCTTAACGCTATTTTGACCTACGGGATTATGAAACATGAATATCACCCACCTAAACCGTGATTCTAACTCGTACCTAATGAAATATAGGTTTTTTTAAGGAAATGAGGCTTTTAGTGGGTATAACGTGGTTTGGATAATTGTTTTCGGTATTTATAAGGGTTATTAAGGTGGTGTGGGAGTATGGAATAGAAATTGTAATGTATGGTAGGGTTTTTAGAAAATTAGGGTTTAAAAGTACCTATGGGTTTTTAGAATTAGGGTTTCGATTTTAAAATGGTATTTTTTGTTTGATTGAGTTTTTTATGGATGAAATGTTTTCTAATATCCTTCTTCAGACATTTTTAACGCTATTTTGACCGACGGGATTATGAAACATGAATATCACTCATCTAAACCGTGATTTTAACTCGTACCGGATGAAATCTAGATTTTATAAGGAAATGAGGTTTTAATGGGTATAACGTGGTTTGGATTGTTGATTTCGGTAATAATAAAGTGTCAGGATCAAATAAGCTAATATAACTTATAGTTTGCCTTCGTTAAGATCTTGATCTATTAAAGAAGTTCAGCAGCGGATGAACACTTTAACATTAACAAGTTGATCTAAACAAACTATATTGTAATATGATAATAGAACAAGAACAATAAGAACAATAAGTTTGTCGAATATTAAGCCTCAATTGCATTAATCAAAGATATAAATACAACGTGTTTTCTATCTTATAAGGATCTATATTTATAGACCTTGAGGCTAACCTAGATAAACTAGGAAACTACAACTTTATCTAAAAGGAAAAATAATCTAATTACAACTCTAACTATTAGATTAAACTTGCATGGCAAGATGTTCTTCCGCAGTAACTTTGATCAGTATTAACAAGGTTGATCCGCAGTAACATGTCTTCCGTAGTAATAGTTGAATAGCCGTACTAACTTGTCTTTAGCTTGTCTTCCGCATTAACTAATACTTCTTCAGTATTAATTGATTTCCACATTAATGCTCTACTGTCAGTATCTAGGAGCAGTATTAATGAGTTAAAACTATTTTGACTAAGTTATAACCCAACAATCTCCCCCTAACCTTGAACTTTTATAGAATATCAAAAGTACAAGTTTCATACATCAACTTTTTAGTACTATTGTTACAAAACATGATCATTTGTTTCTTTCAGCTTCTTGTCTTCCCATTTCTTCTTCTCCTTCTTTTGCCAACTCTTCAGTGAGTTGCATCTTGATGTTCCAGACCAATTCATGTGCCATCTTGGAAGCAATAAGTCCAAACAATCTAACCTTGATCAATTCTTTCAAGGTCCTTAAGTCATGTGGATACCTTCTGTCCACAAAATAGAACTCCATAGCTCCATGAGTTTTAAATATGGAATAGACACCACTTCTTTCATACACAAATCACTTCACAACAGGATTTGTTGGACCTCCCTGTTGGTGCAAATACATGATGACTGGATGTTCTATTTGCTTTGTTATTTATTAATGTATTAACTTTATTAGTTTGTATAGATTTAGAGCTTAACGTGCTGCTCACGAACTTGCATGTTCGTGAGGCCCGGTAAAGCCCAAGCCCAAACTGGCTGAACATGTTACTCTATAAATAGAGGTGTTTAGATCAGTTTAGGGTTGTTGGTTTTAATAGAGAATTCGGAGTTAATACTTGTGGATTGTAACAGAGATTATCAATCAAAGGATTAAGAATTCGGTAATTGTGTTATGTGTTTATTGTTATTAGCATTCGATTATTACTTGTGTGATTTACTGATTACGAGATTCCGCCTCGTCATTAGTTTAGTTTAATCCAGTAGATCGGACCACTGGGACCTACATTTTGTATCAGAGCAAACGCATCGTTTGCTCTCTATCGAGATTTGGTTCAGGGTTAAATTTCAGGTTTTAATCGATTCTGGAAATTAGGGTTCTTACTACATCTTCGACGGCTGTTCGTGAAAATTAGGGTTTGTGAAATTTTGACGGCTGAGTTAAGGATAATTAGGGTTTAAGATTGTTCGTGGATCATCCTTACATCTTCGGTGGCGGTTGGTTGAGATTAGGGTTTTTGATTGTTTGTGGATCAAGTTCGTGGAGACATCTTCTTGGATTTCCTCGTGGAGCGTCTTCGTGAACATCTTCGTAGACATCTTCGTTAGTGGATCATCTTCGTAGACATCTTCGTTAGTGGATCATCTTCGTAGACATCTTCGTTAGTGTATCATCTTCGTAGACATCTTCATTAGTGGTTCATCTCCGTAGACATCTTCGTTAGTGGATCATCTTCGTGAACAACTAAGTTTGTGAACATCTTCGCCGAACATCATCTTCGTGGAAACCATTATCTTCGAGACACCATCTTTGCCTAACATCATCTTCGTGGAAACTGTTACCTTCGGGACCCCCATCTTCGCCGAACATAAATCTTCGTGACCCCATCTTCGCCAAACACACATCTTCGCCAAACAAACATCTTCGCCAAACAAACATCTTCGCCGAACACACATCTTCGCCAAACAAACATCTTCGCCAAACAAACATCTTCGCCGAACACACATCTTCGCCAAACAACATCTTCGCCAAACAAACGTCTTCGCCAAAACATACATCTTAGTAATCTGTCAACTGATCATCTCACATGGATTCAAAACAATCAATCACCACTCCTCCCAAGTTACTTAACTCCTCACAATATTAGGAATGGGTCGATAAATTCAAAGCTTATTGTCGCTATAATGACGTACAAATGTGGCTATGTATCGAAAAAGAATATATACCTCCAATCCAAACCTCAGGAACCATAGCTGGTGATATCGCAATCCATAATCTTACCGCTGATCTAAGGAAAATATACGATGCTTAAAACAGAGCATGGGCGAGTCTTAAAATGGCCTTGCCAGTCGAAATGTATCACATCTGTCAAACTTCTCACACGTCATATGCGTTGTGGAAAGCAATTGAAACTGAGTATGCTGGAACTGCAGCTCAAAAAAGAAGTAGAGCAAATCTTCTGAAAAGGCAATTTGATACATTCAGATATGGATCTAACGAATATTTTGAAGATACCGTCACCAGATTTTATACTCTAATTGCTGAACTCTCAAGATACAATATTATACCATCAAATGATGAGAGAGTAGAGCGCTTTTTGGATGCCTTGCCTAAGCGTTGGGATATATATGTTAACTTAATTAAAGATGAAATTGAAACATATAAAGAATCGCTTCCACCATTGCTGTTGGGAAAGGTAATAGAAAGATTTAGAGGTTACGAGCTTACACGTCAAACTGCAGATGCAATATCCGATCAAACACCTTATGGACAAACCTTGGAGTCCAGCTCATCTGGAAATGCAACTGCTACTGCGTTCATGTCTGATAAAGATTACACAATTCCTGACACCCATCCCATCACTGGCACAACTAAAGCAGCCCCAGATGCTGCAATTACTCATCAGAAAATTCCAATGACTGTCAAATCCACGGAAGAAAGCTTAGAACTTTTATCTTCTTTTTTGTCTGCTTATGGTAATCAAGTCCAGGGAAAAATTACTGATCCAGGGCTATGGGATGAAGATTTCAGTCAAGTCGATCAAGATGACCTGGAAGAGATGGATTTGCAATGGCAAACCGCTTTGATTACTAACAGAATCAAGATATTTATGGCAAGAACAGGACGCAGTCCAAGAACAGGCAAAGCAGGTTTCGATAAGTCAAAGGTTCGTTGCTACAACTGTCAAGGACACGGCCACTTTGCAAGAGAATGTCAACAGCCAAAGGTGGAATATAATCCACATCAAGACAAAGCTAAAGCCACTCCTTCCCAACCACAGCGTAGTTTAGCTTCTCAGGCAATGATAGTTCAGCACGATGACCGTACATATGATTGGAAAATTTGCAATGATGACAAGAATCAAGCACTCATGGCATCTATCAAAAATATACAAAGTGAAGCCAGTAGCACTGAAGGTGATTCCGGTACTGACAGTGAACTAAGCTTAAATGAAGAAGATACTCAGGATGTTGAAGATATTGAAAACCAAACAAAGATTTGCAGCTGCACAGTGGATTTATCAAATGAAAACTTCATGGCAAATATGGCTGACCTTCAAACTGAAAAGTCAAAGGTACTGCTTGATCTTCACTCCGTGAAGGAGTTATGCAAATCTTTTACTGTTTGAACTCTTCAAAACGATAAATTGACTAAATCTGTGTCTACCTTGGAATCTCAGCAAACTCAACTTGAACTTAATGTGTCAACCCAAACTTTTTTAAAGGATGATTTTGCAAAGAAATTAAATAAAAACGAAAAAGATAGAATGAAACTTTTATCAAATGTTGGCATGTTAACACATAAAATTGACCAGTTATATGAATGCATGGAAAAAGAAAAGAAGAGCTTTGCTGAGAAAGTACAAGCGTTAAATAATTGTGAAATAAAGCTAACTGAGCAGGAAAGAAAGATGGAACACTTCCGTACTTCTTCTAGTACCTTGAACTCTATCTTAAGTCGTCAATGTGCTAGTGGAAATTCTGAAGGTTTAGGATATAACGAAACCCCACCTCCTTATAATAACAACTTCCGTTTCTTTAAATCCGAGCCTCCACAGCATGACAAATGTGAATCATCAACCTCCAAGGACCATAAATCTTCGAAACCTCACGAGAAGAAATCCGTAAAAGCTCAGACTCAAAATTAACCGTACGAACCTCTGCTTAAAACATTCATCTCAAGCAAAGATATCGAGTCAAACAAGAACATACCCTCCGATGCTGAACCAAGTCAACCAAATAAAATGGAGACTTTAAATTGCTTCAAATGTCGTGAGAGAGGACATGTGGCCTGAATTTGTACAAATAAACGAAAAGAACCTCAAATTAAAGCCACGCCCCCACAGACAGCTAAATCCATTCCCAAAAAACCAGTTTAAATTCTACGAAACCCACAACATGAACGTACAGATATAAATTCTCGAAATTATGGATACAATAAACCGAGCATGGGAAGCTTTAATCAACGATCTCACCAACGGCCACAACAACCTTTTGTTCCATCCTATCTTCAACACAATTATGAACAACGATTTCAAAGTCCTCCACGATACCATCATGATACTTATCACCACAGTCCTCCACGATATCATTATGAACCACGTCATCATCACTTCAATCACCACCGTTACAGTTCCCCACAAATGAGTCATAGAGTTCCATACAACTCTAACAGTCATTACTCTACACGTCATACATCTCCAATTTCTCACCACAATAAGGGAGTTTACAAAAGGGTCACCTATGTGACTGAGAACGGTCAATCCATGTCTGTTATGGCCTGGGTTCCTCATGAGAACTAATGATTTAATTTTATGTGCAGGAACCGAGTCACCGACTCCTCAACAACTGGTACGTTGACAGTGGCTGTTCTAGGCACATGAAAGGAGAACGAAGTTTGCTCAACAACTTCGAATCCGGAAAGAAAGGACGCGTAAATTTTGCTGGAGATAAAGGTGGAGAAATAACTGGAATTGGATCAGTTACAAACGGTAAAATCACACTGAAGGGTGTGTTTTACGTTAAGCAGCTAGAACACAATTTGTTGAGTGTCTCTCAAATCTGCGACAACGATAATCCCGTGTATTTTACCAAGAAGGAAGTTTTGATTCTCAAATCAGGAATTGATATCCCTGAGGACCTGATACTGATGCGTGCACCAAGAACTAAAAATACGTACATTATGGATATGAACAACACTAAAATCACCACCGAATCAACATGTCTATTGTCAAAGTCAACAAGTGAAGAAGCCATGATCTGGCACAGAAAAATGGCACTTTCGGAAAATGAACGAGATAACAAAGAAAGGGCTAGTTAATGGAGTTCCACTCAAACGCTTTGAGTATGAGGATAAATGTGTTCCATGCAAACTCGGAAAACAACACAAGCAACATCACAAGTCCAAGGCCATTAACACAATTGAGACACCATTTGAGTTGATGCACACTGATCTTTTCGGCCCTATTGCACAAAGAAGTTTCAGAGGGAAATATTACTGTCTAGTGATCACTGACGATTACACTCGCTACTCTTGGGTTTACTTTTTAGTTACTAAGTGTGAAACAGTTGCCATGCTAATCAACTTCTTTGACATGATCAAGAATGTATACAAAGCCAAAGTCAAACGTTTACGCAGCGATAACCGGAAAGAATTCAAGAATTCCACGATGACCTTCTATTGTCTTGCCAATGGGATAATTCAACAACACAGCGCTCCATATGAGCCACAACAAAATGGATTCGCTGAGAGGAAAAACAGAACCTTGATAGAGGCTGCACGTACTATGCTAGCTGACTCACTTCTCCCTGTTACGTTTTAGGGGGAGGCCGTGAATACAGCTTGTTACGTCCTTAATCGAATTTTGACAGTGAAACGGTTTGATAAAACAAGTTATGAACTGCTTAATAGTCGTAAGCCAAATCTTGCGGGTCTGGAACCCTTTGGGGCTCCCTGCACCGTTTTGAAAACAAATTACACCACTGAGTTCGCACCTAAAGTAGTCCAGGGATACTTTCTTGGGTATGTTGAGGGTTGCGCTAACAAAAGGGTTTATCTAAAACTTCTACGCACAGTGGAAATTGTTTTCAATTTGGAAATAACTAGCTATACTTTTGAAAAACAAAACGGTCCAGAAATTGCTTTCAACTATGATGCGTTATTTAAATCATTTAACCTTGCTCCTAGTGTGACTAATACAGGAACAGAGAACCCGAGTTTCTCTTCTGATGATGAAGATTCAGTATTTCCTCGTTGCTAAACCTGCTGAACCCGACGTTCAAGCCGATGATCAAGACGATGTGGCAGAACCACTCGTTGAAGATGCCCAAGCTGGTGATCAAGACGATGTGGCAGAACCACTCGCTGAAGACGCTCAAGACGATGCGACAGAACCGGACGTAGTGTCTCGGATTCACCAGTATCACCCATTCGAAAATATTCTTGGCGATCCCAACGCAAATGTTCAAACTCGATCGCAACTAGAGGATCTGGAAGGAATGTATGCATTTGCAACAACTTCAGAGGATTTGAACAATTGTCGCTACTTTTGCTTCGTTTCCCACGAGGTTCCTGCAAATATCCACATGGCCCTCAAAGACGCAAATTGGGTACACGCCTGTCAAGAGGAATTAGCGCAGTTTGATAAACTAGGGGTCTGGGTACTCGTGATTCTACCCAACGACGCCTACGCTATAGGCACTAAATGGGTTTTCCGATGCAAACGTGATGACCGTGGAATTATCACTCGAAACAAAGCTCGCTTAGTGGTACAAGGCTTTTATCAGGAAGAAGGATTGGATTTTCAGGATGTCTACGCCCCAATCGCTCGACTCGAGGCCGTTCGCCTCTTCTTAGCTTATGCTTCTCACATGGGACTTACGGGTTATCAACTTGATGTTAAAAGTGCCTTCCTATATGGTACAATCGATGACACCGTATATGTTCAGCAGCCCCCTGGTTTCGAAGACCCACAACACCCTGATAGGGTATACAAGCTCAACAAAGCTTTATACAGTCTTCATCAAGCCCCTCGTCTGTTGTATGGAACATTATCAACTTTTCTCCTAGAATCCGTTTCAAGAGAGGTCGTATCGATAGCAATCTTTTCATCAAAGATTCGCCCAAGGCTAAACTATTGGTTCAAGTCTACGTGGACGACATTATTTTCGGCTCAACTGATAATCAAATGTGTAAGGATTTTGAAAAGCTAATGAAAGACAAATTCGAGATGAGCGCCATGGGAGAACTCAACTTATTTCTAGGGTTACAAGTGGAGAAACTACCCGACGGTATGTTTGTCCATCAATCAAACTACGTCACCGAAATGCTCAAGAAATTCAACAATCTGGAACCAAACGCACAAAAAGATCCTGACGTGGATCCCACTGTTTATCGCGGCATTATAGGCTCTTTAATGTATCTTACTACATCTCGTCCTGACATAATGTTTGTTGTACGTTTATGTGCCAGGTTTCAAGCTTGTCCTAAGATGTCTCATCACTCTGCTGTAAAGAGGATTCTTCGCTACCTAAAAGGCCGACCGCGGATGGGTCTCTGGTATCCCAAGGGAAGCGACCTCTTTCTCGAAGCATTCACCGACTCGGACTTGGGTGGATGCAATATCGATCGGAAGTCAACCTCCGGTGGTTGTCATTTCTGGGAGGACGTCTCGTGTCTTGGAAATGCAAGAAACAGACAACTGTTTCCGTCTCATCATGTGCAGCAGAATACATCGCTGCGGGTAGCTGTGTGTCACAGGTTTTCTGGATTCAACAACAGATGCTGGATTATGGTTTATCCTATTCCTCTACTCCTATTAATATAGATAATGAGGCTGCCGATTCTGTTATTAAAAATCCTGTTAAGCATAGCAAGACCCGTCACATAGACTTTAAGCACCATTTTATTAGATACTATGCTGAAAAGAAATTCATCGATACAATTTGGCCGATCTATTTACTAAAGCCTTTGACAAATCTCGTTTTGAATCCCTCATTCATCGAATTGGACTCCGCAACTTAGATTAACCAACGTTTACTTTCGTCACTTAGCATTAAAAAAAAATTTAGATTAACTTACTTTCTTGTTATTACTTTCGTCGCTTAGCATTAAAAAAAAAATTTTTTTTAGCTTAACTTGTGATGAAATTCCAAATTCGAGATGAAGATAAATTTTGCTTATGACTCTCCGTGTTAGATCGGGATTTAGCACTTATAATTCTCCTTAGTGTTTTAGTTTAACCTCTAGTGTCTTGTGGCCCTTCGTCTTTTAGTTTTTCTCGGTAGTGTGGTTTGCCTGTTTTAATACCTCTTAATTCCTACATTAAACGAATTAAATTTGTTTGCCACAATAAAGGTTTAGATTAGATTTTTGTTACGAGTCATATGTTGCGCTTACAGATGGGAAATGCTCATATTGAATTACAAATAGTTGGTGTGCTAATAAGTTGTTGAATTCATATAAACGGCCTTTGAAATCTGAGTTAGTATCCCTTTGGGGTGCCCTTGTTCACCTAGCCACCTAAGGCCTAAATGGTTTGGGATCGGTTGGTAGAAAGCTTGCCATAGGATTTCATAGAAACTCAGCAGAATTCTTTAATCTTATAAAACTTCATCGAAGTTAGTCTTTGACTTGCACTAAATAAAACCAATTCGTTATTCAAGAACAAATGTCTTAATATTTAATATGAGCTATCTCTTCGCCAGTTTCATATGTTGCCCTTGTCTAGGTTGGTAACCAATCCATACCACTCGTAACTTAAAATACTTCACAAATATCTTGAGTGAACTCCGATTTTTGTCGAATGTCTGATTTAAGCGGGTGCTTTTCAGCTTAAATTTTAAAACAGCTTACATGAAATTAAAACATTATCTTACGGCTATAAGACTGAACGGTTAAATTGGACAACTATACAAACATGGATTTAAAATAAATTATCTTTGAATTCCCGATAAGCAATTTGATCGAATTTTATATTTCATATTGTATACTACCGTTTTTACGATTAGTTCAAGTTTTACTTTTGGTTTTTCTGTTTACATTTTCCTTATTTAACAAAATGTTGGTTAATATCATTCAAACAGTCCATCGGGCCCAACATCTTTGGCCCAGTTCCAAAGGCCCACAAGCCCACTAATGGCCTATAAATACATCTCAAAGGGTGAATTAAATTTTTCACCTTTCACTTTTTTACTCAGAGCTAAGGATTTCCTATTTTTTCTGTCTCACGAAGATCATCAATCGTTCGATCATTCTCTCATGTAAGTTCTTTATGTTCGTTAAACTTCATACATGTTCGTCCAAATCTGCTATATGTTGCTTGGAATCATTACTTTCGTATGTGTTAGTGTTCATAATCTGGATTAAACCTAAGAACTTTTGATAAATTGATTCGTATTCATGTCATGTTCGTTCAAAAATTACCATAGTTTTCCTCGATAATCTTGTTCGTTGGTGTAAGCTATCATTCGTATGTTCATGTTCGTCCTCATCAGTGCCCAGAACTTTAATGCCTTAGGATTTTATTCATGACCCTAGACGAACATACTTGTTCGTCACCCTCGACGAACATACTTGTTCGTCACCCTCGACGAACATACATGTTCGTCATCATGTTTGTGACCGTTGACGAACATACTTGTTCGTCACCCTGTTCGTGACCCTTGACGAACATACATGTTCGCCATTATGCTCGTGGCCTTCGACGAACATACATGTTTGTCCCATGCTAGTGCTCCTTGACGAACATACATGTTCGTACCCTTGCTCTGGGTCCTTGCCGAATATCTTGTTCATGGTCCTTGACGAACATCTTGTTCGTCACCATGTTCCTTGTCTGTGACGAACATACATGTTCGTGATCTATTGAACACCATCTTCGTTTCTCTCTATGAACATACATGTTCGTCACATGTTGGTGTTTTACTTATCTGTTACACGAACATGCATGCTCCCCAACTTTCATGTTCGACATACATACATGTCCGTGGTTATCATATCTAACGTGTTCATTTATACATATTTTACAGATGGAGAGACAATTCGATAAAAGGAACAATCAGGCAGTCAGTTTCGCTCTGGACGATCCTTCGGCCACTCGATTTCGAGAGACAATTCTCTTTCTACAACACTCCAGGATGGCATTTATTCTTAGTGAAGATCTACCAATTAATACCTCGTTGGTTCAACAGTTTCTCACCAACCTCACCCATGTTGATCTCACACATCCAGTTACCGATAAGCCCAAGGACGGTTTACGCACTGTAGTCAACAATCATGAAATCACCTTCAGCAACACTACCCTCCGAGAGATCTTTCAACTTGGTCGAAGCTCCCAGGAAAATTCAGCCTCTTCATTTGGCAACAGATTTCTTGCACGCAAATTGCCACTACTGGGATACGCAGGGCCTTTTCCTACTACTATATTCCCTAAAGGAAAATTCTTCGGCCCATGGCGGTATCTAGTCATGTGTTCGTTTATGTGTTCAGGAATTCCAAGACCGCTCATGATACTATTGACAATCAGCTCCTGTCTATGTTGCTCAGCCTTGTTCTCAACAAACCTTATCTAGTGGTGGAGTATGTGTTTCAAATGTTGGAAAATGATATGCTTAAACCAAGGCCGCTTATGCTCTACCCGCGTTTCATTATGATCATCCTCCGGCATTTCATCTCTGATCTTCCTCTACAGAATTCCATTACGAGGGTAGGTCAGGTCGGTGGACCTAAGATATTTCACACATGCCTCAAGATTAACCCCCGAGCTACGGGAGAGGCTCAAGCCCTAGATACACCTCTATTCGGGGCAATTGTTAATCTTAATTTCGTTGATACAGAGATTGATGAGGATGCTGATGTCCTGTCTGGGGTGCCACGGACCAAAAACTCTGCTTCTTCCACTACTCCTCGTGCATCTCGCGGGACATCTTCCCGCCCAAAGCGCAAGGCTCCAGTTCCCATTTCTTTGGACACCACATCCATAGATGATACATACAGAGAGATCGAGAACTTTCAGGGGACTCCTACTCCGAGTCCGCCACTATCTGTCACCCATGAGCATCCGCATCTCACTCCATCTGGGAGTCCTCGGACATTTGCCACCGAGGTTGTCGTCACCTCTCCCGCTCCTGCTACTGAAGCTGTTGCTACTCCTACTGAGGTCAACGCTTCCGCCTTTGAGGAGCTTGATATTGACTTTGACGCAGTCACTTCTACATTTCACCCAGTTGATGCTCATGAGTCCATCCGTGGGAAACGGCCTTTTCTCCATGGCCCATGAATCGGGATCCTCAACTGGTACTTTCCCTCAGCCTTCTCGCAAGAAACGGGCTTCGGAGCCTGCTCATACTACTAACACTCCTACTATTCGTGATTTACACTCACTTGTTTTGCAGTTGTCCTCTCAGGTTGTAGCTCTTCAACAATCTGATTCTGCGTAGTCAACTCGCATTTCCGCCCTTGAGGCACAAGTTCAGGACCTCTCGAAGCGCCTATCTGCTCAGGGGGAGGAAACGTGCAGAGACAACACTATTAGACTTCCAAGAAGAGATGATCAAGATGATCCAAGCGCTGAACGATCAAGAGAGCAGATTGTCTCAACTTCTCGAGCCTTGATTGTTTATCAGTCTACAGCCCAGGGGGAGCAACAGCAACAACAAAAACAAGGAGATAACCAACAATAGGAGTTTGGGGATAGTAATAATGATATCTGGTTACTTGAGGATAAAGCTGAAGAAGATCAACACATATTTGAGGAACCAGTGAGTACTGACGAACAGGGTGAAAGCAGCGCAAAGCCAAGCCTTGAAGAACGAAAAGGGTGGTTTCGAGAACTTAATCTGAATAAACAAGCACCGCTGATTCGAAAGTTCTTTACTAAAGATTCGGAACGCCAGCCGCATCTGGGCATCATTAGCTGGATGTATGACTCAGAGCTGCAGGTATTTGTTATCAAAAGATTTGACGACGTACATTATCTGAGCAAGAAACGAGATACCTTCAACTCCTTCCCGAAGTCTGAGCTTATCTGCTTATCAAAGCTCCCAATGATTAATCGAGGAAAAGAAGAATGGGCAAATTGGATTGAACGCATGATCAAGGAAGAAGGAAGAACAGGGAAATTCAAGGAATTCAAGCCGGCAACAGGAAAACTTATGATTCACAAAAGGAAGATTAATCCTGAAACCGGTAAAGCGGCGACAAGAATGTTATATCCACCGATTGCTAGCATGACGAAGATTCCAATGAAGGATTTTGGTAGAGATATTCTTAGCGATATGTACATATGGGCACTAGATACCACAACTGGTGAGGCAGTGGTATTTAAGAAGGATGATGAAGTTGAAGAAGGTATGACTGAAATTTTGAGAGTGATTGACGCAACTCAACTGGCCAACCTAACGGAGAAAGATTTGAAGATGCTGAAGAGAAATCACATTATTACGCATGAAGGCTGGGGAGACAATGGTAGAGATTACCAGAGGATAGTTGATGGTTGTTTAGTTTTGCAGGTTAATACCGACAGTGATATTTTGTAAGAGGCAAGGGGGAGTTCGTTGGTGCAAATACATGATGACTGGATGTTCTATTTGCTTTGTAATTTATTACTGTATCAACTTTATTAGTTTGTATAGATATAGAGCTTAACGGGCTGCTCACGAAGTTGCATGTTCGTGAGGCCCGTTAAAGCCCAAGCCCAAACTGTCTGAACATGTTACTCTATAAATAGAGGTGTTTAGATCAGTTTAGGGTTGTTGGTTTTAATAGAGAATTCAGAGTTAATACTTGTGGATTGTAACTGAGATTATCAATCAAAGTATTAAGAATTCGGTAATTGTGTTTTGTGTTTATTGTTATTAGCATTCGATTATTACTTATGTGATTTACTGATTACGAGATTCCGCCTCGTCATTAGTTTAGTTTAATCCTGTAGATCGGACCACTGGGACCTACTCTCCCTTCTTGAATGCAGAACTTATTTCACAGACTCTGGCTCAAACATGCCATTTAACCAATCCATGGCCATGTCTACACCTGAACTTTTACCCCTGAAGTTTGAATATTTAATCCTCCCAATGTCATGAATTCTCTCCAAATCAGACCTTGAGAAGTCTCTAACCATTCTATGAAAAGCTGGAACAATGGTTTTTGACTAATCTTCCCTGGTTACCACATACTCAGTCTTCATTGGTCCACCAATTAATTCCCAGTCTATATTTTGAGGAGGCTCAATAGCAAAAGGTGCAATCCTCAATCCTTCTTCATGTATAATCAAGGCAGAACAGTCATCTTGACATATTTGTATATCAATATCTGTTTTTTCAACAACAACTGGTTCTTTCTTGACTTGCACAAATGGTATAATGGGACTTCCTTGAGAGGTAGTTGAAGCATAAGTGTCTTCTACTCTTTGTCTCTTTTGAACAATTCTTGTTGATGCTGACTTCTTTCTCTTCAGCTTCTTAGGAGGATTGGGCTTAACTGGAGCAGTACTAACAAAAGGGTTTGCAATTTCTTTTCCCTGGGTATCAAACATCTTTCTCCCCAACTCATGAGCTCTTTTCAATGATCTCTCCAATTCAAACTGCTTTTTATCTTGTAGTTTGGTGAGAGCAATCTTTCTTTGAGCTTCTTTCTTTCTTTCTTTTTCCACCAATTCAAGTAAACTCCCCATTTTCATAGGTCCTAATGACCTGCCACTATAATTTTTGGATTTGAGATAGGTGATAAATTGCTTCCTATCTTCAGTGAGTTTGTCTTGGGTGGATTTAACATAGCAAGCAGTATTAAATGCTTCTGCCCAGAAAACGATGGGTAGGTTTGAGTCTGCCAACATGCTTCTAGCTGCTTCAATCAATGTCCTATTCCTGCTTTCAGCATCTCCATTTTGTTGAGGAGTTCTAGCAACACTGAATTGTCTTTCTATTCCTTTCTTCTCACAAAAGTCATTCATCACTTTATTCTTGAATTTTTTGCCATTGTCACATCTTATCTTCTTGACTTTCAAGCTGACTTGATGTTCTACTTTGGTGATGAAAGAGATGAGCACCTGACTTGTCTCATCTTTAGTGGCCAAGAAGTATACCCAGGTGTATCTAGTGAAGTCATCAGTGATTACAAGGAAATAGGACTTCTTGGCAATGCTCTTTACATTTGTAGGACCGAAGAGGTCCATGTGGAGCAAATGTAAAGGGGTAGTAATTGTATTTATCTCCTTTGACTTGTGAGATGATTTATGCTGTTTTCCTTTCAAACAACCTAAACAGTTATCATCCAGATTGAACTGTTTGTTGGGGAGACCTCTGACCAAGCTTGACTTCACCAATTGATTGATATTCTTCAGGTTCATGTGGCACATCCTTCTATGCCACAAAGTTGATTCATCCAAAGTAGCTTTTGAGAGAAAGCATGCTTCAGTTTCAGTTGGTTGTACCTTAGACATGTTAAAACAATAGACATTGTCTCTTCGTGGAGTTCTGAGTAGGATCATGCTTTCATCAATAACATATCCAGGATTCATGATGATGCATTCAGAAGCAGTAAAGATAGTTGTGTGTTTCTCCTCATAGAATTGAGAAACACTCAACAAGTTATACTGCAACTGTTGCACATAAAACACATCTTTGAAGGTAATTCTCCCGTTGCTTACAGTTCCCTTTCCAGAAATCCTTCCTCCTTTTGGATTACCTCCAAAGGCAACATAGCCTCCGTTGAACTTTTCAAAGTCCTGAAGACATGACATGTTGCCTGTCATGTGCCAGGAACAGCCACTATGTGCATGCCAACAGCTCTCACTTTCATTTGTTGGATGAACCTGCACATAAACAATAGGAGTTAGTTTCTGGTGGGAACCCAAGCCAAAGCTTACTTGGGTTTGCCCATCTCATCAAAGTAACTCACCTTCCTTTGGACTAGTTTTGAGAAATCAGGAGGAATAGGTGGTTGAGTTACTTTGACCTTTTGTTGTCATACTTGTTTGAATATTTTGAAACAATTGCAGTGCTAACAGATTTTGGTTTAACAGTAGGAACAGATACTGGTTTGACTGAATTTTGTTTCACAGTTAACATGAGTCGTAGTAACTACGTTATGTTTTGCAGTATTAACACGTGCAGTATTAACACGGTTCTTTTTCACAGTAGTAATACGAGAAGTATTAACTCCATTATGTTTTACCGTATTAAAACTTCAGTAGAAACAAAGTTTTTTCTAGCAGTATTAACTCTATTTCTACTGTTAGAAAATAAGTTTTTGTTAACACTTTTTCTTCCTGAAGCCGTAGTAACAGATTATTTGTGAACATGTTTTATTCTGTTACTACTTTTCATGTTTTTGCTTTGATGTTCATTCTTTCCAGTATATCCTAACCCGTTATGTGGTTTTTAAATCACTTGCTTTTGATATTCAACATTATGATAACAAACTTTTGCATAGTGATTAAATTTGCCACATATAAAACATCCCTTTACAGAACTTTTAGGATTTAGACCTTTTTGTGCTTTTACTTGGTTCATATTTTGTTGATTTCCTCTGTTACCTATATGTACCCAAGTCTTTTCTTTTTCCTTAGGAACTGTTTTGTTTTTACAGCAAGTGCATTCAGGTTTATTTACTTTCTTAACATGGTCATTGGGTGGCACAGACACTAGACTTTGTGAAGATTGTTGAGTAAGACCTTCTATTGTGATTAAGTGATTTTCCAAAGGAATATCCTTATTTTTCACAATGTTCAGTTTACTTTCTTCAACTAAGTCCTCAATCAGAACTTCCTCATAGTTGATTGGATCAACTTTGAATGATTCTGTTGGAGGTCTCTGAGAGATGGGAATCCTAGGTTCATCTAAGGATGGAAGAATGTAGTTTTGGTTAATTGGAGGGGTTACTTCTTTATAACCTAAGCCAACTTTTATTTTTCCATGTATCTGCTGTTGAATTAGGTCATTTACTGATTTTGAAGCATGTTCTAATTTCCCTACATCTAACTCAATTTTATCATGTTTTTCTCCTAATATTTTGATTTTTTCCCTTGCATCCTTAAGCTTAACTAGTAAATCCTCTCTTTGCCATTCAACTAATCTAATTTGTTCTTGATAGCTTTGTTCATTTACTATGTGTGACTTAATTTGATTTTCTAAGTTATCTATCACTCTAGCAGCTGACCGTCTTTGTTCTTCTAAAATTTTAATTGAGTCACTCATTAACTAATTGTGATTTTTGTATTTAAGTACAACTTCCTTACAATCAGAAGAACAGAGTTTGGAATTTACCTCAGCCATGAGTGATGAAGTTTCAGCATCCTTTGATGATGAGTCAATTGCCATTAGAGATTGTAGGGGAGTATCATCTTGAGGAGATTCTTGATCATCCTCATTCCAGTCATATCCAAGAACATCATCGTCAATTGTTGTAGTAACCAGGTCAGTATAAACAAGCTCCGTAGAAACAGCATCTTCCGTAGAAACAACATCTTCAGTATCCATTACTACTACTATGCATGCATGCATGGTGAACAGTAGTATTATTTTCAGTAGAAACAGAATCATCACACGAAATTAATGCTCTGTTTTGACTAGTTTCTTCGGCTAAGTCATTCCAACAATCCCAATACATCTTGTGAAACAAATGCACTTGGATTGTTTTTTTGTGTGTTTCTTGATTTGTTGGATTTTGACTTGTTTGGGCATTCCCTTGCAAAGTGTCCTGGTTCATTACATTCGTAACACTTCACCTTGCTTTTATCAAAAGCAATCCTTTCATTGTTCCTTGGATTAAATCTCCTTCCGGTTCTGTTTACAAACCTCCTAGTGCGTAAAGCTAACATGGCCGCTTGCCACTTCAGATCCATCTCTTCCCAATCATCTTGATGTATCTGCTTTATGTCATCACTACTGAGATTTGAGCTTTGTGAGACGAAGGCTTCAAAGGATATCTCTTCCCCAACTTCATGCTTTGTTCCTCCAGAGGTTGTGACAAGAGCAGTATTAGCATCATTAACACTGTGATTGTTGCTGCTTGGTTTATTTGCTTCGACCTCTGATTCAAAGACTCTTAGATCGTTGTAGAGATCGTCTTGTTCCATCTCTTCAAGTTTATCTCCTTGTCTGTAAGAGACAGTATATATAATCCATTCCTTACCTAGAGATCTGATAAACTTTCTATTGATGTCATCTTTGTCATATTGTACTCCAGCACTTATCATCTCTCCTGTAAGCTTTTTGTATCTGTCAAACGTCTGTGTCTTTCTCTCTTCTTTCAAAGCATTGAAATTTTCATATTCCTGCTTAAGAAGAGCCTTCTTATTCTTCTTGGTATTCTTTGTGCCACTAAATCTTTTCTCTAATGCTTCCCATAAAGATTTTGAATCTTTATATTCTTCAAATTGTGATTAATACTCATTGGGAATGGAAATTAGAAGAATACTAAGAGCTTTAATTTCCGTTTGTTTTTCTCTTCTCTCCATATCAGTAAATGGTTGACGAGTCACAATTCCAGGTTGTCCATCAGCTGCAAAGTTGGTAGCTGGCTTGTTACCATTGACAATAACATCCCATACTGCGTAGTCAGATAACAAGATGTGTTGCTTGATATGTAGCTTACATAGATCAAATTAGTTGCTATTAAGTACAGGAACTTTGTTGATTGATACATCAGTCATGATTGTTGATTTGATTTCTTCTTTCTTGAGTCTTATAAGAACTTGTTAGATCAATGGATCTTGAGCATCTCCTGTGCTCTGATACCAATTGTCAGGATCAAATAAGCTAATATAACTTACAATTTTCCTTCGTTAAGATCTTGATCTATTAAAGAAGTTCAGCAGCGGATGAACACTGTAATATTAACAAGTTGATCTATTGTAATATGATAATCGAACAAGAACAATAAGAACAATAAGTTTGTCGAATATTAAGCCTCCATTGCATTAATCAAAGATATCAATACAACGTGTTTTCTATCTTACAAGGAGCTATATTTATAGACCTTGAGGCTAACCTAGATAAACTAGGAAACTACATCTTTATCTAAAAGGAAACATAATCTAATTACAACTCTAACTATTAGATTAAACTTGCATGGCAAGATGTTCTTTCGCAGTAACTTTGATCAGTATTAACAAGGTTGATCCGTAGTAACATGTCTTCCGTAGTAATACTTGAACAACGGTACTAACTTGTCTTTAACTTGTCTTCCGCATTAACTAATACTTCTTCAATATTAATTGATTTCCACATTAATGCTCTACTGTCAGTATCTAGGAGCAGTATTAATGAGTTAAAACTATTTTGACTAAGTTAAAACCCAACATAAAGTTTATTAGGGTTGTGTGGGAGTATGGACTAGAAATTGTAATGTATGGTAAGGTTTTTAGAAAATTAGGGTTTTGATTTTAAAAGGGTATTTTTTTTTTGATTGAGTTTTTTATGGATGAAATGGCTTCTAATATCCTTCTTCAGACATTCTTAACGCTATTTTGACCTACGAGATTATAAAACATGAATATCACCCACCTAAACCGTGATTCTAACTCGTACCGAATGAAATCTAGGTTTTATAAGAAAATTAGGGTATTAATGGGTATAACATGGTTTGGATTGTTGATTTCGGTAATTATAAAGTTAATAGTGTAGTGTGGGAGTATGGACTAGAAATTGTAATGTATGGTAAGGTTTTTAGAAAATTCGGGTTTAAAAGTATCTATGGGTTTTTAGAATTAGGGTTTTGATTTTAAAAGGTATTCTTTGTTTGATTGAGTTTTTTATGGATGAAATGGCTTCTAATATCCTTTTTCAGACATTCTTAATGCTATTGTGACCTACGAGATTATGAAACATGAATATCACCCACCTAAACCGTGATTCCAACTCGTACCGGATGAAATATAGGTTTTATAACGAAATGAGGGTTTTAAAGGGTACAACGTGGTTTAGATTGTTGATTTAGGTAGTTATGAAGTATATTAGGGTGGTATGGGAGTATGAACTAGAAATGGTAATTTATGGTAGGGTTTTTAGAAAATTAGGGTTTTGATTTTAAAAGGGTATTTTTTTTTATTGAGTTTTTTATGGATGAAATGGCTTCTAATATCATTCTTCAGAAATTCTTAAAGCTATTTTGACCTGCGGGATTATGAAACATGAATATCACCCACCTAAACCGTGATTCTAACTCGTACTAGATGAAATATAGGTTTTATAAGGAAATGAGAGTTTTAATGGGTATAAATTGGTTTGGATTGTTGATTACGGTAATTATAAAGTTTATTAGGGTGGTGTGGGAGTATGGACTAGAAATTGTAATGTATGGTAAGGTTTTTAAAAAATTAGGGTTTAAAAGTACCTATGGGTTTTTAGAATTACGGTTTGGATTTTAAAAGGGTATTTTTTATTTAATTGAGTTTTTTATGTATGAAATAGCTTCTAATATCGTTCTTCAGACATTCTTAACACTATTTTGACCTACGGAATTGGGAAACGTGAATATCACCTACCTAAACCGTGACTCTAACTCGTACCGGATGAAATCTAGGTTTTATAAGGAAATTAGGGTATTAATGAGTATAACGTGGTTTGGATTGTTGATTTCGGTAAATATAAAGTTTAAAAGTGTAGTGTGGGAGTATGAACTAGAAATGGTAATTTATGGTTGGGTTTTTAGAAAATTAGGGTTTTCAAGTACCTATGGATTTTTAGGATTAGCGTTTTGATTTTAAAAGCGTATTTTTTGTTTGATTGAGTTTTTTAGGGATGAAATGGCTTCTAATATCCTTCTTCAGACATTCTTAATGCTATTGTAACCTACGTGATTATGGAACATGAATATCACCCACCTAAACCGTGATTCTAACTCGTAGCAGATGAAATATAAGTTTTATAAGGAAATGAGGGTTTTAATGGGTATAACGTGGTTTGGATTGTTGATTTAGGTAATTATGAAGTATATTAGGGTTGTATGGGAGGATGAACTAGAAATGGTAATATATGGTAGGATTTTTAGAAAATTAGGGTTTTCAAGTACCTATGGATTTTTAGGATTAGCGTTTTGATTTTAAAAGGGTATTCTTTGATTGATTGAGTTTTTTATGGATGAAAGGGCTTCTAATATCCTTTTTCAGACATTCTTAATGCTATTGTGACCTACGGGATTATGAAACATGAATATCACCCACCTTGTTGGGGGTGTGTGATCTTAAGAACTCAACGTTATATCAATAACCTAGCGGAAATAAGCTATCGATTATCTTGCGAATATATAACCTTCGGAAACGGAATCAAACCAACGATAGTTGATAAGATCGGACCTAAGGAAGATTATTCGGATGATTGTTTATACGTTATTATCGATTTGGAATAATACGAAACAGAGCTGCAGCAGTTCGGCACGAAAGATAAAAACCTAGAAAAACTTGTCGAATGCAGAAACCTAGCTGGGTATATATAGGCCCAGCTTTCTATTCGTACGGACATGGTCTCGTCCGTACGAATGTAACATATTAATAAACAGACTGTTTACTTAACTGATTCGTGCGAATGGAATCTTCATGCGCACGGATATCATCCTCATCCGTGCGAATGAATCTGAATATTATTAAAACATCACAAAACACATATTTGATTAATTCATAACAACGTAAACGTTCAAGCATATAATTAATCAAACATTCAATATTAATATTCAACAAAACAATATAAAGACTGATATTAGAATACACGTTAATTACATACGAATCTAGTAACTAACGAAATGCACCTACAAACTCCCCCTAGGAACTAGATTCTATGTCTTCAGTCTTCAAAAAAATCTCTGCTGCTGACAAAAACACGTCTTCGACCTGCCCTCTTAAGCGTGGATCTTGTAAGCGAAACATACACGTACAATCTTGTTGAAACGCATCGCTTGATAAATATCCTTGACATCAAAGAATATAGGACATTCGAACAAACAAAAAATATCATCATCAGAGAAATTTCTAATCCACATCGGATCAAAAATTCTCAGTGTTTCCCAAACACCTTTACGCTCCATCACGATCACAGCTTCTGTGGTTCTATCATCATAATACCACCACTTGAATCTTCGATGAAAACCAGCTTGCATTTGGCGTAGTGGAATCTTCACATCCAGGATCATTTGCACAAATCTAGCATACATCAAATATTTATGCTTGTTCTTGATCTCCAAGTTCTCTATCATGTGCTGCAAAACCATTCCTGAAAAATTAAATGGAATGTTCAACACCAATGCGACAAACGCGCTCTGAATGGACTCTCGCATTTCATCATGTCCAGCTTTCCGAGGACTCAAGTAGTGTTGCAACACATGGCACAGATACTTGTATTGTATGCTGAACCCTGACTTCGTGATCACTCCTTTTTCAATATCCCCATCGTACTTCACTCTCAGAAACAACCCTCTGACCAAGTACTTGTTCAGCCTCGTTGGCATTCTAGCTTCATCCCCATCACTTTCTTCATTGAGATTCAATATTTTCACAACGTTGACTTCAGCATCGGATTGATTGTCACCAATTTGAAATTGCCAATCCAAACCTTCGTCAGATTGAAAAACCAAATCCTTAACATCTGAATTCTCTGTACCAGTAGAAATATTCGTTCCAGTTGTCACCATAGCAGTATTCTTGTTCGCCTCAGGAGCATTTCTGTTCACATTCCTATTCTGCTGATCTCTGAACGGGTTCTGAACAGTCCTTGGTCGTTTTGGCTTCTCTCATTGACGAGCAAAGTGACCCTTCTCTCCACAGTTGTGACAAGTAATAGCAGACATATCGAATCCATACTTAGTTTCCTTATTGGCGCCGATAGTGTTACCAGTCCTTTTCACATACTCCTTTGCCCTCCTAACCAAATTAGCGAAGCCCCACATAATGTCGATTCTTTCCATCTCATCACGATCTATCTGCTCATAATCTTCGCCAGTTAAGTTTATGTTTCCAATCTTACCCTGCAACAAGTTATCATATGAAGCAACTAAGGTAGTCAACATAGCCATATCTTCGTTTACACCATCCACATTTCCTTTATGAAAGTGCTCGATCTTTAAACTTGTAGCAACTGATTCAGAAGTAGTTTGAGTTGAAGACTTTTGAGCCGGAGTGCCTTGACTAGAGCTTGATTTTGAACATCCAGAATTTCCTGAATTAATCGTGGTGTTAGCAGAGAAAGCTGTCTTCAGTGGAGCATTAGTAGGAGTAGCTGGAGTGGGATCAGCGTAGTATAACGAGGGATCTTGAGTGTGTCCCTTTCTCTGAGCACGAAACTTGTCATCCTGCTCCTTTTCTCTCAGCTTGGTAAATAGATCATTTAAAGTAGTGCGAGCAAGATAGCCACTTTCCTTTAACATCTCAATATACCCATTCCAGCTGTCTGGTAAAGCATCGGCAAAACATTCTACTCGTTCTGCACCAGTCGTAACCACTGAATATCCGTGCATCTCACTAATCAAATGTTGAAAACGTCTGATAAGGTCGAACAGAGATTCTCCATGTAAGCAAGTAAAATTGTCGAACTCCTTCTTCAGTGCTCTTCCCTTCATCGACTTCAACTTGTTGTTTCCCTCATAGTCTAATTCAAAAGCATCCCACAGTTGTTTCGATAACTTGTATGTCTTGTACTGATGAAACACAGATCTAGGAATTGCCTGACATAAATAAGAATAAGCCTTCTTCTCAATATCATAACTCTTTCTTTGTTCCTCAGTATATCTGTGAATGGGAATAAGGTCTCCATCTTCGCCAATCGGTTCAGTATACCCATTTTTAATCATATCCCACATTTTTGAGTCCAAACCGTTGATATGAATTTCAAACCTAGGTTTCCAGTGTGGGTAGTCGTCCATTGAAATTAGTTTCGGAACCTTGTTTATACTTCCAGTTTCAGCATCGTTAATTAACATTTCCGACATTTTAGAATTGGTACTAGCCATAGCGTATTCCATTTTAAAAGTGAAAATTCAATTTAAACTGCTTCGTGCGTATGAACTGTTTTGATACGTACGGATGACTACTTGATACGTACGAATGAGAGTGATTCGTACGAACGAGACAGATAACCTAAAACTCTATACGAATGAGTGATTCGCACGGATGAACAAACTGATGCACACGGATGAGTTCCTATTCGTACGGAGGAAACCTATTCGTACGGATGAACTAAAATTTAACTTTTTAAGTAGAAATTCTAGATTCGCACGAATGAATCCTAGCTTCGCACGGATGAATTCCTATTCGTGCGGAGGAGAACTTTTCAAGAACTACGTTCGTATGCGCCGCTGAAACTTTAGGGTTTTGCTAAAACTCGATCTACAGGTCGATTTTCTAAACCAAAACGTTTCCTATCTGCCGAGAACTTAACCTAAACAACCCAGAAACGTTTTAAAACAATAAAAACACCTTTTGAACGTAAAAATTCCAAACGAAAGTTTCAATCAAAAACCGAAAAATCTTAAAGAAATCACTAGAAGAACGTTGATTTCTACAACCAACGCTCTGATACCACTTTGTTGGGGGTGTGTGATCTTAAGAACTCAACGTTATATCAATAACCTAGCGGAAATAAGCTATCGATTATCTAGCGAATATATAACCTTCGGAAACGGAATCAAACCAACGATAGTTGATAAGATCGGACCTAAGGAAGACTATTCGGATGATTGTTTATACGTTATTATCGATTTGGAATAATACGAAACGGAGCAGCAGCAGTTCGGCACGAAAGATAAAAACCTAGAAAAACTTATCGAATGCAGAAACCTAGCTGGGTATATATAGGCCCAGCTTTTCATTCGTACGGATGTGATTTCATCCGTACGGATTACTTTCTATTCGTGCGGACAAGGTCTCGTCCGTACGAATGTAACATATTAATAAACAAATTGTTTACTTAACTGATTCGGGCGAATGGAATCTTCATGCGCACGGATATCATCCTCATCCGTGCGAATGAATCTGAATATTATTAAAACATCACAAAACACATATTTGATTAATTCATAACAACGTAAACGTTCAAGCATATAATTAATCAAACATTCAATATTAATATTCAACCAAACAATATAAAGACTGATATTAGAATACACGTTAATTACATACGAATCTAGTAACTAACGAAATGCACCTACACACCTAAACCGTGATTCTAACTCGTACCGGATGAAATATAGGTTTTATAACGAAATGAGGGTTTTAATGGGTATAACGTGGTTTCGATTGTTGATTTAGGTAGTTATGAAGTATATTAGGGTGGTATGGGAGTATGAACTAGAAATGGTAATTTATGGTAGTGTTTTTAGAATTAGGGTTTTGATTTTAAAAGGGTATTTTTTGTTTGATTGAGTTTTTTATGGATGAAATGGCTTCTAATATCCTTCTTCAGAAATTCTTAACGCTATTGTGACCTGCGGGATTATGAAACATGAATATCACCCACCTAAACCGTGATTCTAACTCGTACTAGATGAAATATAGGTTTTATAAGGAAATGAGGGTTTTAATGGGTATAACATGGTTTGGATTGTTGATTACGGTAATTATAAAGTTTATTAGGGTGGTGTGGGAGTATTGACTAGAAATTGTAATGTATGGTAAGGTTTTTAAAAAATTAGGGTTTAAAAGTACCTATGGGTTTTTAGAATTACGGTTTTAATTTTAAAAGGGTATTTTTTATTTAATTGAGTTTTTATGTATGAAATGGCTTCTAATATCGTTCTTCAGACATTCTTAACACTATTTTGACCTACGGAATTGGGAAACGTGAATATCACCTACCTAAACCGTGATTCTAACTCGTACCGGAAGAAATCTAGGTTTTATAAGGAAATGAGGGTTTTAATGGGTACAACGTGGTTTGGATTGTTGATTTCGGTTATTATAAAGTTTATTAGGGTAGTGTGGGAGTTTGGACTAGAAATTGTAATGTATGGTAAGGTTTTAGAAAATTAGGGTTTAAAAGTACCTATGGGTTTTTAGAATTAGGGTTTTGATTTTAAAAGGGTATTTTTTGTTTGATTGAGTTTTTTATGGATGAAATGGCTTCTAATATCCTTCTTCAGACATTCTTCACGTCATTTTGACCTACGGGATTATGAAACATGAATATCACCCACCTAAACCGTGATTCTAACTCGTACCGGAAGAAATCTAGGTTTTATAAGGAAATGAGGGTTTGAATGGGTATAACGTGGTTTAGATTGTTGATTTCTTTTATTATAAAGTTTATTAGGGTAATGTGGGAGTTTGGACTAGAAATTGTAATGTATGGTAAGGTTTTAGAAAATTAGGGTTTAAAAGTACCTATGGGTTTTTAGAATTAGGGTTTTGATTTTAAAAGGGTATTTTTTGTTTGATTGAGTTTTTTATGGATGAAATGGCTTCTAATATCCTTCTTCAGACATTCTTAACGCTATTTTGACCTACGGGATTATGAAACATGAATATCACCCACCTAAACCGTGATTCTAACTCGTACCGGAAGAAATCTAGGTTTTATAAGGAAATGAGGGTTTGAATGGGTATAACGTGGTTTGGATTGTTGATTTCGGTTATTATAAAGTTTATTAGGGTAGTGTGGGAGTATGGACTAGAAATTGTAATGTATGGTAAGGTTTTAGAAAATTAGGGTTTAAAAGTACCTATGGGTTTTTAGAATTAGGGTTTTGATTTTAAAAGGGTATTTTTTGTTTGATTGAGTTTTTTATGGATGAAATGGCTTCTAATATCCTTCTTCAGACATTCTTAATGCTATTGTGACCTACGGGATTATGAAACATGAATATCACCCACCTAAACCGTGATTCTAACTCGTACCGGAAGAAATCTAGGTTTTATAAGGAAATGAGGGTTTGAATGGGTATAACGTGGTTTGGATTGTTGATTTCGGTTATTATAAAGTTTATTAGGGTAGTGTGGGAGTATGGACTAGAAATTGTAATGTATGGAAAGGTTTTTAGAAAATTAGGGTTTAAAAGTACCTATGGGTTTTTAGAATTAGGGTTTTGATTTTAAAAGGGTATTTTTTGTTTGATTGAGTTTTTTATGGATGAAATGGCTTCTAATATCCTTCTTCAGACATTCTTCACGTCATTTTGACCTACGGGATTATGAAACATGAATATCACCCACCTAAACCGTGATTCTAACTCGTACCGGAAGAAATCTAGGTTTTATAAGGAAATGAGGGTTTGAATGGGTATAACGTGGTTTGGATTGTTGATTTCGGTTATTATAAAGTTTATTAGGGTAGTGTGGGAGTATGGACTAGAAATTGTAATGTATGGAAAGGTTTTTAGAAAATTAGGGTTTAAAAGTACCTATGGGTTTTTAGAATAAGGGTTTTTATTTTAAAAGGGTACTTTTTGTTTGATTGAGTTTTTTATGGATGAATTGGCTTCTAATATCGCTCTTCGGACATTCTTAATGCTATTGTGACCTACGGGATTATGAAACATGAATATCACCCACCTAAACCGTGATTCTAACTCGTACCGGATGAAATCTAGGTTTTATAAGGAAATGAGGGTTTGAATGGGTATAACGTGGTTTGGATTGTTGATTTCGGTTATTATAAAGTTTATTAGGGTAGTGTGGGAGTATGGACTAGAAATTGTAATGTATGGTAAGGTTTTTAGAAAATTAGGGTTTAAAGTACCTATGGGTTTTTAGAATTAGGGTTTTGATTTTAAAAGGGTATTTTTGTTTGATTGAGTTTTTTATGGATGAAATGGCTTCTAATATCCTTCTTCAGACATTCTTCACGTTATTTTGACCTACGGGATTATGAAACATGAATATCACCCACCTAAACCGTGATTCTAACTCGTACCGGATGAAATATAGGTTTTATAAGGAAATGAGGGTTTTAATGGGTATAACGTGGTTTGGATTGTTGATTTCGGTTATTATAAAGTTTATTAGGGTAGTGTGGGAGTATGGACTAGAAATTGTAATGTATGGTAAGGTTTTTAGAAAATTAGGGTTTAAAAGTACCTATGGGTTTTTAGAATTAGGGTTTTGATTTTAAAAGGGTATTTTTTGTTTGATTGAGTTTTTTATGGATGAAATGGCTTCTAATATCCTTCTTCAGACATTCTTAATGCTATTGTGACCTACGGGATTATGAAACATGAATATCACCCACCTAAACCGTGATTCTAACTCGTACCGGATGAAATATAGGTTTTATAAGGAAATGAGGGTTTTAATGGGTATAACGTGGTTTGGATTGTTGATTTCGGTTATTATAAAGTTTATTAGGGTAGTGTGGGAGTATGGACTAGAAATTGTAATGTATGGTAAGGTTTTTAGAAAATTAGGGTTTAAAAGTACCTATGGGTTTTTAGAATTAGGGTTTTGATTTTAAAAGGGTATTTTTGTTTGATTGAGTTTTTTATGGATGAAATGGCTTCTAATATCCTTCTTCAGACATTCTTAATGCTATTTTGACCTACGGGATTATGAAACATGAATATCACCCACCTAACCGTGATTCTAACTCGTACCGGAAGAAATCTAGGTTTTATAAGGAAATGAGGGTTTAATGGGTATAACGTGGTTTGGATTGTTGATTTCGGTTATTATAAAGTTTATTAGGGTAGTGTGGGAGTATGGACTAGAAATTGTAATGTATGGTAAGGTTTTTAGAAAATTAGGGTTTAAAAGTACCTATGGGTTTTTAGAATTAGGGTTTTGATTTTAAAAGGGTATTTTTGTTTGATTGAGTTTTTTATGGATGAAATGGCTTCTAATATCCTTCTTCAGACATTCTTAATGCTATTGTGACCTACGGGATTATGAAACATGAATATCACCCACCTTAACCGTGAATCTAACTCGTACCGGATGAAATATAGGTTTTATAAGGAAATGAGGGTTTTAATGGGTATAACGTGGTTTGGATTGTTGATTTCGGTTATTATAAAGTTTATTAGGGTAGTGTGGGAGTATGGACTAGAAATTGTAATGTATGGTAAGGTTTTTAGAAAATTAGGGTTTAAAAGTACCTATGGGTTTTTAGAATTAGGGTTTTGATTTTAAAAGGGTATTTTTTGTTTGATTGAGTTTTTTATGGATGAAATGGCTTCTAATATCCTTCTTCAGACATTCTTAATGCTATTTTGACCTACGGGATTATGAAACATGAATATCACCCACCTAAACCGTGATTCTAACTCGTACCGGAAGAAATCTAGGTTTTATAAGGAAATGAGGGTATTAATGGGTATAACGTGGTTTGGATTGTTGATTTCGGTTATTATAAAGTTTATTAGGGTAGTGTGGGAGTTTGGACTAG